>WURT03127155.1:0-11602 GCA_009936505.3 Holothuria glaberrima | reverse complement strand
GCAAGTAGTTGGCTTGGCATTTTGGATAAGTGCTGATACTGTTGACACATCCATGTTGGAGAATGAACCAAAAGCCGAGACTTCCATCTCGGGTGGAATAAAAAAAGGATAGTGATCAAGGTCTTTACGTAGAACATCTAACTTGTTATAGAAGTACTTAGAGAAGTCTTCGGCTAGTTGTTCATCTGACACGCCCTCTGGCAGAGGGTTTGACTTTTTTGTTCCAGTGATCTTGGCAATAGTGTCAAAAAGTTGCCGGGTATCATTGTCACACGACTCAAACTCCTGACGAATGAAAGCCCTTTTCGACGAATCGACGTGGTTTTTATACTTATTACGGAGTGAACGGAATATTCCATGATTTTCCGGGGTCGGATGTTTCAGTCTACGTCGCTCGGCATTCCTAGTTTTTAATTGTGATGTAACACTATCGAACCATGGCACACCTTGGCGGGCAGTTATTAGTTTAGTTACAACAGGTGCATGATCATCTAACACCTTCTTGGTATGATAATTGTAAGCAGTAACCATATCATCAAGGGATTCAAGTTTCAAAATTTTTTCCATATCATCACTTAGGCTTGCTCTAAAACTCTCATGATCTATTGAGTTTAATCTGCGGAACTGCATTTGTCTGCTGCTTGCATTTGTTGGTGTGGCTTGCAAAGATACGCACTTGCCTCCGCTGGGCCTTCTTTCTGCTTCTCTTCATATGCATAAGGTATTTTACTAGCTTTTCATGTAAATCTATTAAAACATTCACTTTTCGTCACTGGTTGGCATAGAGCTTGTGCCAGAACGTATGCGTGCATGTAAGGTTTTGCGCGTGCAACCGCTGGCACGGTTCCACCCAAAACGTAGGAGAATTAGAGCCTACTTTTCATTGTGAAGACAGAGTAAGCAGTGGTGGCCGTCCGGTGGGGGCAGGGGGTCATGGCCCCGTCGGGAAGGCCTGCCCCCATCAGGGAAATTTTCTGGTTTCGTCGGGGAGCCGTCATGCATGCCATAAAATATGTAGTTCCCGACAACGGCCAGTCGCCCCGACGATTTGCTTAATTTTGGCCTAAATTTGGGCAAATACTTCAATAAACACCTCAAATTTTCCAATTTCATTTTTGTTATGCATTTTTTTCTTTTCAAATTTTCCATGGTAAAAGCCCAACTTTTTTCAAATTTTCTTTGCTTAAGACATTGTTTCGGTACTCTATCACCCTTGTCGAGGCTTTGGGTTGCTGTCCCTGTCTTGGAGCTTGGCCCTCTGTTTGGCAAATCCTGGAGCCACCCCGAGAGTAAGAAATCCTAAGCTTTAGCTAAAGCTTAGGATTTATCTGAGTGCGCAGTGGCGTCACAAGGGTTGCTTGCAGGGGGTCAAGCGATTCGACGTGCGCTCCAGAGCCCGGACTACCTGTTTGTTTGATTCAGTGGTCCGCAAGGAGTTAATTAGAGAGCTTTAGATTGCACGACGCGGGCAAGGGCGACGCGGCGTTTTACCCACAGCTCACGTCGTCGCGATGACGTCCATGAAACTATTGCGCTTTAGATTTCTACGACGGGGAATGAAAGTCGCGTGGTGATATTCGTTAACTTCGTTTGGGTAGCAGACACCCAAATGCTGTTAATGGTAACATTATAATGAGTTCGTGAAGCAACTGTCTTTGGTCATTTAACTGATATAATGAACGACGACGAATTTATGTTGCTGTATGAGGGTATCTGGCTATCAAACCTTCCAACCCCGAATTTCAATACAACAATGATGTAAATAATTTCAACCTACTGAAATACTTTAAGGGAAATATTGCGTTTGTGTTACAGAATTTTTTCATATTTTCTAAACTTATAGTAATAGATACAGAATGATAGACAATTTACAATAAGGCAGTACGGTAGCTTTCCTTTCAAAAAAAAAAAAAAAAAAGTAAGATTCCCACAGGAAGAAATTCGGTTATTTGTTGCACAAAATAATTTGTTTATCCAAACTTTCAAAATTTCAAATGATGCAACATTCAGAACTCTTGCAATTCGTAATATTTTAAAGAGATGAAGCTATTGCTATTTATTAGTGAGTCTGAATGCTTTGATAATCATTTGGCGTATTTTCCTTGCATGCCACATTGATGCATTTTAACGCAATATTTCCCTTTAAACTTACCAAATTCGATAGATCTCCTTCTTCGATAACATCCATCTTAAGTTCGGCTCAGTTCAGAAGAGTTGCAGGCGTTTACAGTTGACAATCGGCATGGCAACACAATCATATGACGTCATATGCTTTCTCACGTTGCCGTTCTTGCCGCAACGCCAAATCGAGCGACTCCCGGTGTAGAATTCCACCGACAACGCGAAGTTCACGTAGACGCATGCGCATTACTACGACATGACGTCATTACGTCGTAGCCGATGTCCGCGTCGTGAAATAAGCTCCCTAATGATTGGGGGCACCCACTGAACTATATGCTAGGAAGGAGCATCCCACAATATTGTTGAAATCCATCATGGAGGGTCACGTGATGTAGGGCAGCTTACTCAAGTCGATTCTAACGGCGTAGTAACGCGTATCTAGAAGTGAAAACGCAGTGTTGTACATGCTAACGCACCTTAGCGCGCTGGCCTTAGCGTATCTTTGACCTCTTGGACTCAATTTTTGCGTTCAGTCACGCGTTAGCAAGCACGCCATTGCGTCGAGGTAAAGATGCCTCAGCAACCTCATGAAAAGGCCTACAGCGCATGTGTGCGCGCGTGTGTTTGCTTCCCTCCATGTGCCTTTTTGTTTTTGTGGCAAAAGGACGCGTTCGACACTTTGTACAGAACATCTGTGTACCTGCATGGTCAGTCAGTAATAAGCGCGCCTATACTCTGTGTACTGTGCAGTGACCGTGCTATTGCGAATGTTATGCAGTCATCGCGTCTCGACGCACCATTCGACATGCGGTTACACATGCCGTCCTTCGAATAGGCAGGACCATTCCTAAAATCAAGAAAACTTGTGAAAAAAAAACAAACTTTTGATTACACGATCATATTGTAAAGATTCCCTACTCCGTTACAACAAACGCAAAAGACGTAATAAGTGTAGTAAAATGGATTGCTTTAGCGTGTACAAGAATGATTCTGCGATACAGTACTTTCACTTCAAGATACGCGTTCCTAGGGCAGTGAAGTCGACTTGAGTAAGCTGACCTACATCACATGACCCCCAAGTCGGCTTCACTTTCAGCGCGTATTCCGCATTGACATGCGTCCTCCAGTTATATAGCTCAGTGGTGGCACCACAGATGACGTCATAATGCGACCTCAGTCAGTCCCCCAGTCTGCGTAAATTGGGCTTTTTTATACGTTCCTGCGATTTTATACGCCGTCTTGAGGAGGGATTTAAGGGGAGGGGCCCCCATCCTTTGAGAAATTTTTGTTAATTAAGGGTGGCTTAGATGCAAAAAGTCGCTGTTTTTGGGAGATTTTTTGACCTGATCGTATGTACGAAAAATGTCCATTATTAGTGGATTCTAATTTTTGGTTAGGGGAAATAGGAGGGTATTATGTCTAAAAGAATGGTATATTGTCAACAAACCTCTTCAAGCCCTCACCCCTTGGCTACTTCTTTGCCTTCTATCCGAAACAATTTTCAAGCAAATTGTTTCATTGTACATTATAAACAGGTATGCAAGGGTGGCAGAGACTGGTTTGGAGCCTCCTGGAAGCTTCGGATTAATTACACAAAAAGGGGGCACCAACATAATGTTTATTACCTGAAATCCAAAGGACACTATAGAGCAGTGGTTCTCAAAGTGGTCCCTACCGCCCCAGGGGGCGTTGGGAATTCTGAGGTGGACGCTATAAAGAACACTGGGAATAGGGGGCGTTGGCACTAATTTGGGGGTCCCTGGCGATTATGAAACATCACTGCAACGATTTCGGGCACACTTAGGCATCCAGCAGGTTTATTCCCCTTCTTTAGTGCCTCCCCTCCGCTTCTAACTAAGATGGAACCAGACATTCATAATCTCGCAGCGTTACTTTAAGCTCACCTTTCACACTGACTTAACTACATTTGGTCTCTCTTAACCAGTTTTACAGAATGCCTACCTTCTGCACGTTTTTGTTGTTCTTGCAAATAAAAAAGTTAACTGAGAAACAAAATATTGTTGAACGTCCGTCTGTTAATGGTGGGACAAGGGGAGGGTAGGGTTAGGGGGACATTGAGACAGTTCAAGATGGTGGAAGGGGCGGTACTCTTAAAAAGTTTGAGAACCACTGCTAAAGAGTATGACGCCGAGCACTTTTACAACGATCGTATTTTACTACTTGTGAACCAGAATCAAGACGAACAGATTCCAGCAATGGAGAATGGTCGAAAGGGAGGGTTAGGTACAGGATATATCACCTCCCTGATAGATTTAGCTAAAGTGGTGGAGGACTAACAAGGGCATTTCAGAACGCTTTTCTGTCGTAAATGCATTGACAACACCATCTATAATAAGTGCGCGCAAAGCGCAGTAAAATGTTTTGAAAATGTAAAATGGCAAAATACGTACTTCCAATCTTTCACATCATGTGACAAACTAGATTATTCAAAGATCCCATACTGATGCAAGTCCCCTACAGAGGTTGAAGACGTACCTTTCCGAAGACTGTTGAGATCAGAATAATTTCCTTTATCATTACTTTGATAATGATCATGAGATGGAGTGCAGACCGCGACGAGTGCGCGAGAAGCGTCCCGAAAGTTCGCATTAAATATAATTTCAATGACTATATTGAGGCTCTGCATTGAGACACTGTCAATTCCCCAACAAACCTATCTGCCAATCAGAAAGTGAGTCTTCTTCTTTGGAATTCGTAAAAGATTTCAAGGCTTGCTGCTTTGCCTTTACGGGGGGTGTTATCGGAAGGTATTGGTAATAAGCATATAACATTGGGCTAAGGCTTTAAACGCGAAGAGCGGACGAAAAGTTGTGATAGTTTGCGAAGGATTTGCGAAAATTCTGATAATTTGGGAACCATTTGTGATAGAAAAATCATTAAATAGATCTATCACTCGTGCCTGCCCCTTACAGAAATCTATATCTTAAACGGCTGTTGGGAGCATTAAAAAAGTTAGAAATCGATTGGGGGCACACGCCCCATACCCCCGTGCCGGCGCCACTTGTTCAATCATCCCATATAGGAACTCAGCAAGACTCTTATTTAAGACCCAGCTGGTGGTGTCATTCTCTTGCGACAAAAGAACATTTTTGTTTCTATGATTAACGTATAGGAGCAAGAAATATACAGCCCAAAAGTAGTTCCGAAGACTGTTGAGATCAGAATAATTTCCTTTATCATTACTTTGATAATGATCATGAGATGGAGTGCAGACCGCGACGAGTGCGCGAGAAGCGTCCCGAAAGTTCGCATTAAATATAATTTCAATGACTATATTGAGGCTCTGCATTGAGACACTGTCAATTCCCCAACAAACCTATCTGCCAATCAGAAAGTGAGTCTTCTTCTTTGGAATTCGTAAAAGATTTCAAGGCTTGCTGCTTTGCCTTTACGGGGGGTGTTATCGGAAGGTATTGGTAATAAGCATATAACATTGGGCTAAGGCTTTAAACGCGAAGAGCGGACGAAAAGTTGTGATAGTTTGCGAAGGATTTGCGAAAATTCTGATAATTTGGGAACCATTTGTGATAGAAAAATCATTAAATAGATCTATCACTCGTGCCTGCCCCTTACAGAAATCTATATCTTAAACGGCTGTTGGGAGCATTAAAAAAGTTAGAAATCGATTGGGGGCACACGCCCCATACCCCCGTGCCGGCGCCACTTGTTCAATCATCCCATATAGGAACTCAGCAAGACTCTTATTTAAGACCCAGCTGGTGGTGTCATTCTCTTGCGACAAAAGAACATTTTTGTTTCTATGATTAACGTATAGGAGCAAGAAATATACAGCCCAAAAGTAGTTCCAGCTGCCAACTCCCGAGCTAAACTCGAATCCACTACACCATGCTTGGATTATAAAGACTGAAATACTTGCTTGAATTCTGAAGGCTGAATATGGGCAACACCATCATTGTCAACATACAGTATTTAACAAGAAATTCATACACAGGCCTACGACAATCTATTGACTCGAAGACAACTAATGCAGTGTCTACCGGAGGCACGGGGGGGGGGTGGCGCTAAAAGTACACAAGTTTTCATTTCCCCTTTACTCCTCTTTCCATTTTTTCTCATTCTTTCTCTTTCATTTTGTCTCTATTTTTCTTTTTCGTCTTTCTTCCTTTTGCGCCCCTGGCCCGTGGAGGGGAGGGGCAGCCAAGTCCCCTTTGTTCCGCCACTGTGAGTGCGCCTTGTGAGGGTGACGGTGTCACGGAGAGTTGGCAACACTGACTCAGTGGGGTTCCGTGAGGTGTGACGAATATAAGGTCCACTGAGCCCTATACCTATAGTGTTCCCAACTCTCTATGACACCGTCTTATTCTTATCAACTCTTTTGCCAACCAGCCGTGACGTCATTTGTTTGTTGAACCTACAGACAAGGCCGGATTTTAGCATGGGCCAGTTGGGCACGTCGGGCACGCAGAAAAATTCAAAGATCGTAACATTATCGATTTCTCTCCTCCCGTGAAACTTCATAGACATGCATAGGGCGGTATCTATTTTGCTTTCTTCGAAGAGTTTGCGTAAACCCGGGCGGATTCCCTACCTTTCGATGGACCTCCCATTTTATCTCATCTCCCCCACAAGTAAAGTATAGAGAGATGAGATGTTATACTTCACCTTACATCAGAAATGTGAAGCTGTGCATGTTTGACAAGAAAGTGTGTCGAGAATCCCTCTTAAACCGGTTATAATGAACTTCAAACTTGGTGGGTAGGTACCTGTTTATGAAAACTTGTGCACTCCTAACTGATACTGCCATATGTCAGAGGTCAAATATGCTTAAAATCGGTTTTGTTTTCATTAATTGCCAATCAGTATGTTAGAAAATGACATAAAAGCAAATGACACACTAGGACTCGGATAAGATCAGTTTTAAAATAATGCATTTTGGTTACTGAGGGTGGAGTCACTAAAGGCCAAAATGTTGGCCAAAGGTCAAATTTGCCCAAATTTTGCGAAAAGTGTGTCGTGAACTCCTCCTAGACCGTAAGTTGACGTTTAAACTTGGTGGGTAAGCACCTGACCATGAAAACTTGTGCATGCATAACTGTGACGTCACAGGTCAGAGGTCAAATTTGCTAGAATCAATGTTTGCCTTTATCTAGGCCAGGGGTTCTTAATTATTTTCGTTGGCGGGGCACGTTTTTCATCATGAAAATTTCGCTCGCCACAAACATGCAAGTTAGCTTGTCTGAGAGGCAGGGGCTTATCCGAGACTGTATTTATGGGGGCCAAAGTATGCCCCGACACTATCTAAGCGGAGCGCCACCATCAGTTGGCGCGGAGCGTACCGAGAAATTTTGACAAAAATGCCTCCCAGATTGCAGGAAATGGCACTCTATAGGTATTTTAATTTAAGTTGCGTTTAACCATTCCAAGTTTTGATATCACAGGTTTTAGAAATTTACAAGTGCGAAAATTTCATACAATAAATTACAATTTTGAAAGAATAATTTTGATTTCAAATTGCTTTATGAGCTCTTTTTAGTGTGTTGTTTCAAATGCGTTTTTCGTAAGCTGTTTTTTCGACTGGGTGGGAGCTGAACGTTGTTTGGGACCGCCGTCCTGGGGGAGGGATCTAAGGCTAAGGGGAGGGGTGTCCCCCCTCTCCTTTGGAAAATTTTTGAATATTTAAGGGCTCTTAGACGCAATTTGGTGAAACATTTTGCAAATTTTAAGGATCTGTTCCTGCTCTTTTCATTTTAACGATGATCACTCCCGCGATACATGTAGGCGGACTAGATGACCAACTTTTTTCATCTCTTTTCTTCAGTTCCATCAACTTGGAGAGAATGCACAAATTAATGAATGAATAGTTACACATTTGTTTCAGTAATTAAAGAGGTCAAATACTTGTAAGCTTTACAACAGTCAATTGTCAAATTGTTAAAAGGAAATGTATAGTAAAAGAAAATTAGGTGTCCTTACATACAATCTGGTGCCACATATGGCTATCTTTGAAGTAAAATTTTGTGTTAAAAATTTTAATTACTTTAGGTACTGAAAAAACAGGTATCAGTAAGGAGGGCCCATGGCCCAATGCCTCCCCCTAAATTTGCCACTGAATGCTCATTACCTGACATCCAAATGATGATACAGAGTATGATGTCGAGCACTTTACAACTATCGTAATATTACAGTAATTCTGAACGAGAATCCAGAAGAACAGCTTCCAACAATGGGGAATGAGCGGGAGGGAGAGGAGCAGGAAGGTGGTATTAGACCTCCCTGATAGGTAAAGCAGAAGGTGTGAAGGACTAACAAGCGCCTTTCAAAACGCTTTTTCGTCATAAGGGTATTAACAATTACCATTTATACCGATAATGTTTGCAGGAGAAGCGCTCGGTAAAACTCTCTGAAAACTGTATTACGGCAAATTCGTACTTTCAAGTTCCAACCTTTCACATCATGCTACAAATTAAGATTGAAAGATCCCGTATTGATGCAAGACCCCAACAGATGTTTGGAGAAGAGTCTGTTTTTTTTTTTTTTGAAATTGTGATCACCATGTTTTATTATCTTCACACGCGCGAAGCGCGCCGAAACTTCAAGTTCGTTAAATAAGATTTCCATGATAAAACCTGCGTTCAGAATATGCATCGAGACACTTTCAATTGCCGAACAAACACATATGCCACTCAAAAAGCCAGTCTTTACCTAGTAATTCGTAAACAGCTCAATTAGACTTTTGCTGCTGTTCTTCTTTGGGAGTTGCTATCGCAAGATTCTGATAATAAGAACAACATTGTGGTAAGGTTTGAAGCGCGCAGAGCGCGCGAAAATTTTGATAGTTTGAGAAGGATTTGCGAAAACTCCGATAGTTTGAGAAACATCTGTGATAGAAAATGATTACAATAGATCCATCACTCGGTTGAAAACACACCTCACCCTACCCCCTACAAAAATCTACAGCTTTGACGTCTTTTTGAATCATTTAAAAAAATTCTCCCCTTTTATCGCCTCTCTTTTTCTTTTCTTTCTTCATTTTTTCTCCCCTTTTTTCGCTTTTTTATTTTTCCTCATTTTTCAATGGGGGGGGGGCATGGCCTGCTGGCCCCCCTGGATACACCGGTGCCGAAAGGGTTCCCATTTTCAAATGACTAAACGACGCAACAGGAACTCGAAGCCTCCTACTAAACAGCGTGCGTGAGTAGTGTCTAAAAGCCCTTCGAAGGACCCCTACTGGGCAACGCTCCCGTGGAACCCCCAAAGCCGGCTCGAATATATTCATTAAACATTGCATGGTTGAAACTTTTCTGTCAATTTAATTTGAGGCACACTAAACATATGATCACAGGTATCACAATTTGACCATTATTTTCTGCCGTAACGAAAATCCTGGGCCATGCAGAGCAGATAATAAACTCATGCCAGATTCGGTGGTGAACACTTACTTTGAAATGAATGTTTGAGTGGGGACGAGGCACTGAATCGAGACACTCGGAGCGTCACCATCGGTTGGTACGTAGCGTGGTAAGAATGTAGTTGCTTAAATATCTCCCAGATCGTTGGAATTGGTTTTTACCAAGCCTTGCGTGATGTATCTAAATATTCGTTCATTTCGTAATCTCTCATGATTTAGAAAAATATACTTCAAGTAAGGCAAATAAGATGCAACGTTTCAGGCATACATTTTCTTCTATCAATAGGCATAGGTCCCTCAAAATTCGTGAGCGCGTGCAACTTAGTCTAAGTGACTTTCACTGATCTGGCCATCCCATGTCGAAAAACCGTCCATCGTTCTGATTATGAAGTGTGTGTGTGGACAAGTTAGGCGACTTATTTTAACTTTCTAGATTGGCCTTAATGGAAAAGCGTTCGTAGCGAGTCAGCATTGTAGTAGTTAATATTATTGGGACGATTTTGGGTAGGGGAAATGAAAAGAACAAACACTCTGAAAGATATGCAGGTCACCTTAACACTAGTTCTCCGGACTTTGATTTTCCAAATTGGCCTATTCGTCAATTTTTATCCGAAAGTACCGTAATTTTCAAAAGCAGTTCAGCTTCACCGACTCAGAGACTCTGTAGGCCTCCTATTTTCTAATTATTGTCAATTTTACCAAGATAGATGGGGACCCCTGGACACGTGATTGGTTTGGAACAATCACTACACCGAAGTTCTTTACGAAGCAAAAGTGAAATAACTGCTGATGACAGGTGCGCACCGTGACGAAGCCCATCAAAACGTTTTCAACACATTTTTGTTATGTTTTACTTAATTTAAAGAAAGAAAAATTAATCTTCTGTCCGCATCAAAATGTATCTCGAAAAGAAACCTCATATTTTGGTTTAGACTTATAGTTGTTCAAGGGCCGGATTGGATCGCCTCGCAGGCCGGATGTGGCCCACGACCCGCCATTAAAAACCCAGAGTCTAGGCCTACCTACATTTAAAACTGTTTTTTGGTTGCTAAGGTGGGAGTATAAAGGTCAAAATGTAGGTCAAAGGTCAAATTTACCTAAATTTTGCGGAAAAGTGTGTCGCGAACTCCAATTAAGTTCAAAATTATTTGATAGGTACGTGACCATGGAACTTATGCATGGGTACCGTCATCTTTGGCATCATAAATCGAAAATTAAGAGGCCAGAATTAAGCTTGGTGTTTATCCACTAATTTTTCACATAACAGGTTGCTTGTACAGATCAGAACCGGGTGATATGTTCATCGTGATGAGAGATATTTTAAAATAGTACATCTTTTATTGTTAAGGTTTGAGATTGAAGTTTTAATTACTTAATGGTGATATTTTGTCATGTTTTGTTTGTCAGCTGGTTGGTAAATTTCTTTAACCCCAAGATATGTTAGGCACCACGTGGGAGATGAGATTTGCAGCTCCATGGATTGCCTTCTTGATATTTTTCATAATAATGCACCCATAATATTGTCTCCATTTTTTTTACTCTTGATGCGCACAACGCAAGGACTGACCGTTGGAGACTAAAACATTTTGGACCTAATGCTTGCTTTCAAATTGGCTAGAATTTTGCACATGGTATGTATAAGAGCCCTGGCCTCTAGTCAACAAATACTCGTAATACTGGAGAGCTCGCCCCCACCCCCCTGCTATCTATTTGTGTGGTGCTTATGGTTTCACATAGATTTAACAACGTGACGTTTGTCGTATTTTTACTCTGTGATCAGATTCACCCCCTACAGTGAATTTACTAGTAAATTCTTAGAAGGCTAGTTGATACATTACGCATTGATATTGACTTCAGCGAACAATGGGATACCTGTGATCTGATTCGTTACGTTCATTGGTTTTTTTTTTAACCAACATTTATAGATGCCTTCGTCCTTTATATATGACGTCCGTTATAACTAGTCGATATAAATTTTTTATATGAACATAAATTAATAAATTGGTGACTAGTGATGTAGCCATGCATTATTTCCTTGGCAATTCCAGCTAAACGAATAAAATTAACTTTAATTTTTACATTAATTCATAC
>WURT03127144.1:0-11602 GCA_009936505.3 Holothuria glaberrima | reverse complement strand
GAGACAGAGACCGCGATCAGCAAATAGCGGTCTTGAGACCTCCAACACTGCTGATCTCATCTACCTACATGTAACGTATGGCGAGATGTGATATTGTTCTTCAGCTGATATCAGGAGTGTGACGTGTGTGTGTGGGTAGGTGAGTGTGTGTGTGTATGAGGGAAAAAGTTTGTCGCAAACTTCCAAAACGTAAGTCCGATCAAGTTCAAAAAAAGGTGGTAGATACCTTTCAAAAGGTGAACTTGCACCTGCGTAAATAAGGATTTCATAGGTCAAAGGATCACATGTTCAACTTTTAATTAGCTAGAATGTGATTTTTGTCATTCTCTGGCTATCAGTATGCCAGAAAACGTCATCAAACCACATGTTATGTTGAGAACGATAACATAAATTTTTAAACTAGTGCTTAAGGTTGCTAAGGGTAGACGTCAAAGTTCAAAATGTAGATCAAAGACCAACTTTGCTTAAAGTTGGGAAAACGTAGGTCACCAACTCATCCTAAAGCAACAACTTCAAAGCTGGTCGGTAGACGACCGTAAAAATGTTTGTATGCGTAATCGATGAAAAGGTCAAAGGTCAAATCAGCTGAAACTGGATCTCTTCTCACTGTTTCCATACCAGTATGTTAGAATAAAAGGTCATCAAACCACAAGATTATGTAGAGACTGATGAGACATATTTTTCAATAGTGCTTCCTACTAGTTGCTAAAGGTCGAGATTGAAATTCTAATGACCTAGTTGCCTTTATCTTTCATTGCCGTTCAGTTTGATGGAAAATTCCATTAACCTTTAGGTATGAAAAAAATATGAAGGAGATAGATTTGCAACTCTATGAATTTCCTTCTCGCTGGACATTGTACTTAATAGTTTCACCTTTCCATATAACCATTTGACACACCGCACATACAAAAAGGTTTCAAAATACGAACTAAAATGGATTACTGAATAACTACCCTTTGGATACAGCAATTTTTGAAGCTCGGCGTGGTCTCTTCGTCTTGCCCTTCAAAAGTCGTCTCACCACTTTTGGAAGTGGCTTAGTGGCCTTATTGAAGTAGAGACAGACGGTCGCAGTAGATGCAATTACTGAAGCAAAACTGATGCTGACAGAAGCTGCAAAAAAATAAGCTGAAAGGAAAGGAAATGCCAGTTATTTCAGATCCATAGCAATTAATTATACTTTAGATCACTGATTCCCAACGTGGACGTTATCGTTCCTGGGGGCGTTTTCGCAACTCAGTGGGAGATGAGCGCTAAGGGGACGGTAGGAGGACGTTTGAAAAATGAGATACTTACCTTAAACTGGGGCCTTACAAGATTCCAAAAATTTTCTCTAGCTGAACTCTCAAATTGGTCAGCACAAAAAGGAGAGAAATGAAGTCAACAACTTGAGTAGGTCTTAAATATTCCCTTCTGAGATGCCACGAAATCGCATTTAACAGTGTTTAATTTCATTTTTTTTTCCTGACGAGGACCCTCATATTCCCATCAGTGACAGTGAAAGCGGTGACCGGCTAAAAATTCTCCAGCCACTTTAACCTCAAATAAAGTTTTTTCGTTACAATCCATAAACATGACAAACTGACAGAAGTGACAATTGTAGGCAACTGTAATTATATAGATAACTTTCGCAGAGTACTATGAAGTAAAACGTTAAAATGTTTTAAAAATTCAATTGTTTGGTGCGAAAATTTCGATTTTCTCATTATTTCTACCTGGAGGAGAGCTTGAATGGCATAAAGTCTTTCAAAATACCATGTGACCCCTACAATCCTTTTTTCTCCCATCCACAGGACAAGCCCCTTGCAGCATCAACGGAAACTTCCGTTGTTTATTATTCAAATACGAACTGGGCTAAGGGTGATTTTTGTAATCTTTTCAGTGAGCATTTAAGGTTGTTAGGTAATCGGAAGATAGTCAAAATTTGACTGACAGTGCGTCATCCTTGTGTCGGCAATATCAAATATAACCCGGAGCTTCCGGGGATTTCGCCCCCGTCCCACTGGGACGTTGCCCCTGGTCCCCATTAAAAGGCTTGGGGAAATGGTCCAAATTCGATGGGGCCCTGGTATCTGTTAATTTCCAAAAACATTTCTCTGCTCCTGACCGCGATCAAGCCTTCCAGTTTTCGTAAATCGTAGTTTAAAGATTCGCCATCCACGCGTAAAAACGATGTTTGTCTAGGTCTCTTTCAGCATGTCTTGTTTTATGTCGTTTAATCAGCAGCAGTAGTATGACGGGGACGTTTGCCTATCCACATTTCGATGAAAAGGGGGGTACGCTGAAAAAAGGTTTGGAACCACTGCTTTAATTGTTGCTAAAATTACCAATAAAGTCTTAAAATAACACGTATCCGTCAAAAGCAACACTGATAATTTCCTGTCACTCGCCTACTCTAGGCTCTTAAATTGAGCATAGTGTATACCATTAATCAAAAGTTATGTCACTTCCACAACCAGGTGAAGCCCATTGTTGTCTCAAATTCTTGAGCATATGTTCCTTAACATTCACAAAATTGCGAGGGATTGACAGCGTAGTAACCCAAAGGAAACCTAAAGACTGACACCCGTCACCCCAAAATACATTTTTGATGTGGGAATATCGAAATTTTCCAGTTGGTGACTGCTCTTTGATTGAAGTTTTAAATTCAAACGATGTAGGGCGGGTAGCTCACGTTCTACACAATACAGAGAGATTGCTCAAATTACAACTTATAGCCTTGTATGCTTATCAGTATACATGACATTAAGTAATAAAGTAATAAAGTAAATAAGTCTCTGAACAAGGAGCTTTAATTTATGGGAAGAGCTGCAAGTAACTTAGTTGGGAGTCCTGGAACTGTCTGAGATGGCGAAAATTGTCGTTTAATATCATACCATTTCGAACAAACAATATACAACTAAATGGAACTGGGGTCTTTTGTTATCGTCTACGGTATACAATTTTTTAAAATTATGTCGTGCAAAAAGAGGCACCTCTTTACTTAATCCGTTTTCCCAAGTCCCTATTTGATAATCCCACACTGTGCCAAAACAGTGAGGTTCGGATTACAATATTTTCCCGCATAACGTGTACAGGCTAGAGGCTTAGGGCTGCACACCCCACCCTCCTTAGACTTACAGCAAACCTATGTCTTGCATATTTTTGTTAAATACTTTAAAGGCAATTTTATAGGGAAATACAGGTCGGTCGGGGGTAAGAGCGAATAACCCCCCCCCCGAAATAATTCCGTACACCAATGCTTTCTTCTTATTTTATGTCATTTACTCACCAATAATTGGTGTATGATCGCCAGTCGGTGGCATACTAGCCGAAAGAAGTTGTTGGAATATAACCAGAGCTAGGACATTACTGACACTAAGAGAAATTCTTTCTCCAGATTCGGGATGCAGGAAAAACACTGATAACGTAATTAAGGACAGGAACAAGGTCGGTATGCCTATGTTAAAAAGGTAGAAAGAACTCTCTCGTTGAATGAAAAGTGTGACATGCATTTCGATATAAGGGTTAGGACAGCATAGGTAGTATTCCACAATCTCCTTCACTTGAAAGCTCTTCAAGAACCATACACCGTTTTGGACAGCAACATATTCCTTCGCCGAGGAATCTATCTTCGGACGGAGACGTAACTGAGAAAATTAACAAAAGGGAATAGTGTTGACTGCACAAAAGCAGTTGAAGATTCCTTTAACCAATCGAACACTTAAAGGGGAAAAGTAGGTCCCTAATTTACATTAGTGTATCCCATCAGCCTAATCAGAAATGCCTCCTTTCTTAATGTGACAACATTTTTTTTACTTATTTGCTAAATTCATGCAGAATATTAAACTCTTTGGCTTTACCTTCAATATTCAGTGTTTTTACAAAGACAAATAATGAAAAATATTTTTAAGCGGAATAACCAGAGATCTGTAAGATTTAACAGATTTTTTAAAATGAACTTGGCGCAACTGCTTTCTCCTTTTAATTAGCATTTTTGTCACGGACATTAGTAAACCCTGATAACACCGTGACCACAAGATTATATCACATAATTAGTTCATTCGATTGTATGCTATATAGCTAGTAGTGATCAAATTTTACTCTGTGTGATATTGCGTTGACCCTTATACCGTGGAGCTCCATGGTTAAGCTATACTAAAGTGCAGTGGGATGTCCTTGATAACCCTCAGATTATCTTCATCTATTGGTGTGGAATTCATAAGATTTACTCATCTCTTTTGTAATTAGTATTGGGAGTCTGTTTTAATCAGGAATGAGGTAATGCAAACCCTTTTATCATTATTTTTATTAGATTTTTATTAGATTTAAGGCATGCAATTCCCCAAAGGCTTTGCTTTGCATATCTTGCTGTTTCATTTTTACACAGGAATATGTATGTACCACGGACTTTAATACATGGACACAGGATCACGTGACCAAATCGGTCGCCACCTTTCGAACCACAGGGCTTACTACAATTTGCTCAATTTGACGATGAATCTGCAACATTTCGGACAAAATACAAACATCACTGGAAGAACAATGTCGCAATCTTTCATTCTTTTTGCTGAATTTGACCTGAGCTTGCATTCTTTCTAAAATATTACAAGTTTCTTAGACAATCTGTCAATACTGTGCCACTTGAGCAAGTCCAAACTTTTACACACAAGAGATTAGTAGGCGGCCATCTTGGTAAGCTTTTTTTTCCACGGACGGTGGCGACAACTTACGGATAGGATGTTAGCACTGGTGACTGTACATTAGTGCTAGCCTAGCCTATATGCTCTGTCCATATATATAAGAAGTCCGTGGTATGTACCTAATCCACGTGTAGCAGTATGGAGAAAATACGATTACTGTGGTCAAGAATGCAATTGAGACTGTGTGAATATATGAGCCGGTAACCGAATGTTTGTCCAGAGTAAGTACACAAATTACACGTGTTCTGCGTATATTACTAAAGCTATTATAGGGTGTATCAATATGGTCCAAAGGCCTTATCAATGACAGATATGAACTGCCCGAAAAAATTAAAAACTGTCAAATCGCTCCTCAATTAGCTGACCAGAAGGACTAAGGCACTCGCCCAGCCCCACCCCTTAAATAACAGAATAAAGTGTAATTCGTAGTTTGCATTGTTCGTATCACCCACGCAAACTGTGACCCTTCCATTTTCTTGCCATGCCCCCAAACACAGGGACGTTGTGGGAGCCGGGTCAGAATAGTTTGGGGGCCCTTTCACGATTAGACCTACCATCTAAGCTGAGAGATTGGAGCGTAGCGGGCAACAAAATTTTCGCAGGAAATGCTTCCCAGATGGCTGGAAATGGCACTTCCCAGTCCTTGCAAGTTGCATCTAAACATTTTCAATTTTGAAATCTCATGTTCTGGAAATTGAGTATTGTCCCAATTAATATGTAATTTTTTTTACATTGTTTTTCCTAATGCTTTTCCAGGAATCAATATTCAGTTTTCCGTATGAGATATATCCAGGCAAACTTTCCCCTTCCAAAGTGCCTGATGGGGGAAATGCATTTACCCCTGTTTCAGTCAAACGTTGAACCCACCGTGGAATAGCCTTTCTTCTGGCTATCTGTCTTTATGAAACTGACTGATGATTTCATCGACGTCGATGGTTCAGAGTCGGGTTGCATAGCAAGGATGCTGAAACTGATGAGCCTAAATTGGCCCATCACTCAACGGAGGAGACTCTTTATCAGCCTGAGTCGAGAAAACGATCCCTGGTTGATAGCTAGAATGTCATCCAAGTGTCCATAGAAATGCCAATGCAAAACCGACAGAATTTACATTTGTAAATACTGATTTCATGGGTTTGTGGTGTCACCTGTATGACAAGTAACGCAAATACCGTAGGATAGAGACCATGCATCCTTGTAGAGTTCCGAACGAAGGTCTGCATATAATACATGTTGACCATCGACGGACGGACTGTATGTAGGGCATCTTATGCCTGCATTTTTGGACGCCCAAATGTGGGGGCCCCTAAATGTGGGGCCGGGGCCGGGGCCTGGGACCCTGTGGGTCCCCCCGTAAATCCCGCAATGCCCAAACACCATGCATTATCTGCCTACGCAACTGCTTTAATTGAAGTTCTTTATGACGTCATGCATAGTCCTTTGTGAAATGTTGTGTTGTATCGTAAAGAGACATCTGTAATCAAAATTGCAGGATATTTAATGATTCAGTTAAAAATCATTTGCGGGTCTGGTTATGAGGTCTTTAAAGATATTTCTCCTTTTTCTTGTAGATCGTGGAAAACTGTCAATCACGTCTACCAGTGGTGTTAGTGAAACCCTCTTATAGATAAAGACATCACATGTGAAACATACATAATTCCTTAGTAGTTCAAACTGAGTACTGTTATATACTTCCTACATAAATTCTCTCAATGTATGTTGTAACTGAAAATTATTTTACCGGGAATCGGATGTAGAAATACTTACCCACTAAATCGTGCACCCCTTTTCCTGACTTGAATTGTAGAGGGCAATTTTGTTTCCTTGTATATGTAGGCGTATAAATGTTTTTATTATTGTTGCTTACTTATGATCATGTCTTTCGGAGTACACAATATTTGGTATATACTTACATCTTTCCCGTCGTAGCTGTACGAAGTGTACCTCTGAGTACATTCATGACTGTCGAAGGGAAATAAACGCACATTCATCTTACAGAAGACGGTGAGTTGCAAGATTTCGTAGTACACAGCCTCTCCCAGATGGTTTACCACAATCAAGGGCTCGTGTACATTAGTCGTTGTGGGTCCAGTGCCGATTCTAAAATGTTGTGAATAAAGGCAGAAATTACAATAAAGAACTGTCAAAAATGTCATGCTTATTCTATTTATCTATCTTATATGGTTCAGTACCCAGCAAAATATAACATAGCGGAGTACTTCATTCATTTATTCGGTGAAAGGGACTACCATGCATTGATCTGGAAGATTTCTTTACACAGACGTATGAGCAATGAGACTGGGATAGTACAGACCCCCCCCCCCTTTATGAGTTCGGGTAAATTTTGTTTCTCGAGCCAGAGTTTATCGGAAAAACCGGGTACATTTCTTGAACAATACAAGTTTTTCTAGGGCAAAAACGACTCAGCGCCCCTATAAAAATTATCCCATGTGCTTACGTAACACTACCGTTTTTACGTTGATAACTTTAATACTATTAAATACTATTAAATCAAATTCTTAGTGCAAAAATTTTAATAGCGTATTTATTGGTATCATAATAAACCTCCCAAATGTCACGATTTTGTAAATTGTGTTGACAACAGGTCGTTCAAAGGAGATCATCTCTGTCTCAGTAAACACGGAATGCAACATTTGCTAAGGCTCTCCTTATTCATTTTCACAATGCATGGTATGAAATAACGTCAATGAACCAGTTAATGCAAATTGGGTTATTCAAATTACTGCAAGGGAGAACAGCATTTTACGAATCACACAAGTAATCAAAGATACACGATATAAGCTAGGTTTTACAGGAGGTCATTAAGTCTGTACCGACCAAATGAATCGCTCGAAAGATTACTGTGTCATCAGAGAATTTGATTACCAAAATTTGCTGGCAATTACAGGTTTACGGGTTTGTTCACAAATTTGCTATTACTATAATGTATAGGAGAGTCGTTCCGAATTGCACTTCTCTTAAAAAATAGTCTGAGAGCAATTCCAAATTTGGCAGGAGTAAATAAATACATAAACACACAATCGGCATCTGGTAGCAGGCACTATATGGGCTCTCATCACTGGTTCTTTTTCATCAATTGGGTTGCTTCCTTCAAGCTTCTTTTCAATTGAAAGCTTTGGACACAGACCCGTAGCCAAGGGGGGGGGGCAGGAGAAACCCCTGATTTTTTTCGCCCCCTACAAAATTTGAAGTTGCCAGTGACTTAATATATTTTTACACATTTGTCCCCCTCTGAATTTTTTTCGCCCTCCCGGAAGCCATTTCGCCCTTTTACAGTACCTTGTCTGGTTACGGACCTGTTTGGACAGATGTAGCATTGACAATGGCTCATATCAATCACGTGACAATATTTTTGTTACTTATTTTGTAAATTTATGCAGAATAACTCCTTAGTTTACTTTCAATATTCAATGATTTATACAGGAACATTGTGGAAAATTCTTGTGAGAGAAATAAGAGGAGATCTGTAACATTTTGCAAATTTTTGGACATAAACTTGGGACGACTGCCTTCTCCCTATAAGATGAGTCACAGACTTAATTTGTACCCGTGCGTACCGATGCTGGTTTATCCAGGGAGTTAAAAAATTGTGCGATCCATATAGCTAAACAGTCTTCTAACAGCACCATTACCTAGTTGGCCTTGTCCAGTACAGATATATGGTGATCAGAAGAAAGTCAATATATGAAGATATACATTTGATCAAGAAGCTTACCAATCAGAATTCGGTAGAGGAGCAAAACTTTCTATAACTGAAGTCAGATGTGGGACAGAAAGTAAGGACGGGTAATGTAAAATCTAAGACAATTTTTCGACCATTTAATTTGAGGATAGAACTTCTCTAGTTTTATGTATTTTACAAAGCTCTCTTTACCAATGGAATCACATACTTACCTTTCGTAAGCTGTTATATCTGGAAACCATATCTGACCCTTGCTGAAAGATAATTTATCAACTCCTCCATAATCATCGGGATTCCATGTTAGAAGTTCATCCGTCCACGACTGTTAAAACAAGGTAATAAGTCATGTGTTTGATGTTCCACTATTTAATGAGGGGGAGACATGTAAACATCATCACAGAATCTTTTTGAAACATCCAGATATGAGAAACTCATACCTTATAGAATTTTATGGGTGGTATAAAAACTTGCTTTAGAGCTTTAGGTGTCCCTCACTGCAGCCCATGAGCGTACCCCCCCCCCCAGGCTACTCAAGTAGTAATAACACATACGGCCATCAGCAATGATTACGTAATTGCCGTGGGTCTGTAAGCTGTTGTTTACTAACAGCAGTCTAATAGGTCGGTTCAGTAGTCATTTCTTCTTGCTCCTACCAATACAATCTTGGACAAAACCAAAGATACTATGAGCATAGATTAAAAACTTAAAATTACACGGTGACTTCCCATGAAGGCCAAAATATCGGGGAGGTAGTGGTGAGCACTGCTCGGTCGTTTTGAGAACAAACAGGCAAACGAATGTCTTACAAAAGTATTAATACTTGCTTTTTCGGAATATTGTTAATTTACGAAGTACCACTCCTCAATAAATTCAACTTAAGGATAAGTAATTTCTTCTTCGCGGCATTCCACATATCAACACTTGCACATGAACGCTTAATGACTGGTTTTGCAAGTTCATGGGCAATCATTAGTCAGTTTCTATGGTATCTTCAAGTGATGCACTTTTATATGCAATTCAATTTCTCACGCGCTCACAACAGGAAAGCAGCTAGCACGCTCGTTTTCGGAGCAGGCAGAGATGTGCGTCAAGCATTCCGTATAAAAAGCACAGAGAATTGTATTCTGCAGAATCTGTGCGTATGAAACGCTCATGCGAGCCACGCTATTCTAACAATGGCATTTTCTGTAATGCGTGCCTAGTATTTCACGCACATGAAACAGAAAGCGCGTATGTCAAATCCACACTTCCGCCCGATATTTGCGTCTCCATGAGGAGTCAATTCCCGTAACAGTGTAGGTATAAAGTTTGGTATATACGCTTATAATATCTTTGGTACGAACGCACATTCTCCCCTGTTGAAAATAGAAAGGTCAATTCGGGGCGCAACATTTTCTTTAGGACACAACATTATACAAGGGTCACGGTGACACGGGGTCCTCATACTTAACATAAAGGCGTGGGTGTTCCAACAGTTTTGTCCAAGATTGTAGGCTAATGTCTAATCTAGTTAGGTTAGGTTAACTAGGCTTAAGTAAACTCACAGTCTTCCGAGCCCTTTTTTCATAATATACAGCCTTTTCACAGTTTTGACTGCCCGTATGCACATCTTGAAAAATTAGAGATATTAAACACGCTGCGGTACCTAAAACACGTGCCAAGAAACTTCGTTTATTCTGAAAGACATTCCAATAATTCTTTTGAAATCAGTCCGGAGTGTAACAATTGTTCTCACTTGTGGTCTTGTGTCTTGAACAGCATGAAAATCGTCTTTTTGGTATGAAAAAGTTTGTTATAATCTGTGCCAAATACGTGTATTTCATACATGCAATGTGTGCTGAACGCGGTTTGTTTATGTCTTCCATGCATCCCACAATTCCTGGCCCCAGTCGGATTTGCGAAAAGGCTTATTACGAATTCAAATTTTGTCACGTAATCACAACATGATTTTCTATCACAGTTTCTAAGCTATTCACATCATCAAAGTTTTGAAATACGTCTGTATTTAATTATGAATAACATTTTAACGTGTTGCACATGATTTGAAGTATACATCAAGCCTACTCCTGACACATATTTTCAATACACCGATAGTTCTTATAATTTTACAAAAAGGAGTCTTACTGTTTGAGTTCTAGACGTAAACGTTAGAAGTTGTCTTTCTTCCTCCTGAAAAGCAGTCAAATACATGAATTGTTGATCAAATATTCGTAAATATTACCTTTATTACAATGATTCGCTTTAACCTTCATAATTGTAGACTTAAATAAAGTTTTGAAGCAGTGTAGTTGTTCAACCAGGGGTTTTGGGCTCGATTCTAGGCCGAGTGAAATTGAGGAGGGTAGTTTTCATTCAAGAGCTATAAATCTGCGGTTTTACCATTTCAATGACAAAATGACCTAAATTGTTCAATTGGCCACCTACCCGACGTAAACGCAAAGTTGGCATAAACCTCCCTTACATTTTTTGGCGTCGTAAAATGCATGCTTTTCCGGGTCTGACTTATGGGAGTAAATGCTAATAACGTCAGTTTATCATCATTATGTAACATTCATTTCATTACCTTAAGTTTGCTCGACTTAACGAATAGAAATTCCAAAGCATGAGCGTATCCGTCCTTTGAGCTACACTATGATGGCTTAAAGCTCTGAAATTAGGGTCAAATGCACCATGGTCCTTACAATCAAAATCAAAAACCTAGGGAATCGCAATTATCGATAAATTTTTCGGCGTGTTTCGCGTGAGTCTAGTATATAAAAGGATGTCTCATATTTTGCAAATGCTGTGCTTCAGAAAACTTTAGGAGAATATTACTATCTGTAGGACAGCTTGAGTAAATAAGTATTTTCAAAACCCAGGCTACCCCTCCCACTCTTCACGTTCCCCACCAACTACCAACATCCTCGTCAAATTGGCTGACGGTTATGCTATCTTAAATTTGCAATTATACATAAGAAAAATATTTCATTAGCATTTCTAATTTCAACCAGAAGCTGTTTTTTATCTAGAAATGGTCCAGAAAGACCGCAAAACCGTCAAATTTAAGAAAAATAACTCAGGGAGGTCCCCCAGTTCACAGCCCCAACTTCGCGGATTTGGCGCTGTTGGTTAAAGGCTTCGCTGCCACAACTTAACAAGATGCATTCTCTATTAAAAAAATTACTTCCCCGGCCCTTTAACTGCCGCTGCCCGTGGCCATGTCCACGTAAAAACTATCTTT
>WURT03127143.1:0-28689 GCA_009936505.3 Holothuria glaberrima | reverse complement strand
TTCTCAATCAATTATCAATACAAAATAACGATACACGTTATAATAAATATTCAAAGACAAAACAATTCTGAAGATTATATTTCATTTTTATTGTTCTTCTCAATCAATTATCAATACAAAATAACGATACACGTTATAATAAATATTCAAAGACAAAACAATTCTGAAGATTAACATACAATTATAAACTAAATTGAAGGTAAAAGGAGAGGGTAACGGGGTGGGGCTACGTAGTAGTAAAGTCACGTTGAAGACTATTTAGCCATGGCTGTTATTGTCGTATGAACTTATCAAGTTCAAGAGTAATACACGAATTATAATGTAGTGATTTTAGCAGACTCCTAGCATAATTTTAAAAGTGAAAAATTGGACGTAATATTTTGCATTTTGCATCTGTAAATATAAAACTTAGACCACATCAACAGCACATTTACAGCTTTCTTGTCACTTTAATCATACAGTATATCAAAATTCATAGATTTAGCTCATGTACAGAGTATTATTAGTGTTGGTTTAAACAAAATTCTTAAACTTCCCCCACAATGGTTGTTCTTTTCACAGGTATGCATAATATCACTAATTGCTTCCCTTTCCATATACAGCAGGTTTAAAAATCATGATCTGAAATATTTATTCTTTTTCTAGTAACAATTCGTCGAGAAAATTCTAGCATTTTTTCTATACTTAAACCAAGAAAATTTACTTTTCAGACGTAAAGTAAAAGTTAACTTATAGAATGATTTAATTCCATCTAAAAGTATAGCATCTTAGCTCATCGGACCAGTTTTCTTAAGACTTTATCGAGATATTAGTTTTATTAACGATTTTTCTCTAGAAATCAGGGCCATCATCTATAGATTTAGTTAAAACAGTATAAAATTCTGGAACAAAGAGCCTCTTTTATTAGAAAAGATACACCGTTTAAGAAGCAGTTGACCGTTATTAAAAAAATACCTTTGAACCACGAATAACTTGTGTTTGCAGGACAAGTACCAATGAAGTCAATGAAGGTAAAAAGATTTCCATTCTCGTCAAATAAGGTATACATACACCTTTCTGTAACCACTCTTTCAGGTAGAAATGATTTCTGCCAACTTGTATGAAATGATTATGGATATGGTTTTGACGGGTGTTTGGCACATTGCCAAGATCAAAATCGATAGAAGTTTTCAGTGATGTAACATCATTTAAGAGATCCTCATAGAAGTAATATTTATCAATGAGGACCGATTTTTTCAGGTTAGCAGGCCTCCTTCCAAAAAGAATTTAACCTTCTAAGAAGTAGAAAAACAGGGCAAAGATAGGCTAACACGAAGATGCATCGTGGTATGTTTTTAACCAATTAAGTTTCATTGAAATTGCAAAGAAGTTAAGGTTCATCATTCGCAGGCCAACCTTCCCGTAAGGAAGGCATGGTTATTGGCGACTGAAACGGTCGGGGCCATAAATAAGTAAAACATTTTCACAATATTTCTCAGAAGGTGGCTAGGGGGTCAAGTAAAGAGAGCAAAAGATAATATTTGGGACTAAAAGGGTCTTAACTATGAACATTCTGCCTGTAACGGTACAACCATGGAGAATATCTGGCAAGGATAACATAGGCAGGTGATTAGTTAGCATCGGGAGCCTCCTTTCATCTTGATCCAAATGATTCGTCATGTAGAAAACGAAATTATTTATTTGTAAATGCATTCTTCTCCTAAGTCTTGTTAGATCCACAAAAATGAAGATACTTCTAGTCTTGGGTCTACATTTCATTGTCATCATCCTGACATGCAATGACAAAGACGAGCAACCAACGCTCCACAAAAGTAAGCACTTTTTGAAACGTTGTTTGTAAAAATCTATCTATGGGGATAAAATTCCCCTTTTATATTTGTAGCTATTTCGATAACTTTTCTAAAGCCCCCTTTTACTACGGGAGTACTACCTGGGTACTATGCATGTTTGTCTGGATACTTATGTATGCGTGTACGCAGCAGAATAAATATTCAAAACAGAAACAGGAAGCTACCGAGATTAGAATACGTTCAGGACTCAGAGATATTCCGTAGTTTATTAATAGTATCTATTCTTGTAACGTTTGAGTATCTTCTAGACATTTTGCTTTGCCTTAAACGAGGATTCCTTTCTACTCTGACAATTTGAACGCAGTTATAGTATACTTAAAGACAGTTATAGCCTCGTCATTATGATCCTATGTAAGATTAAAGCCAATATGGCGCTTCTATGTGGTGCAAAAAGGACCGCAGGAATCCCCCCCCCCTCGAAAAAAAAACCTTTTCCCGCCAGGGAATGACCACATAAAGCTCCCAAAGACCTTTTTTCTGCGTAATATGCATTGTTGTATGGTATCCATCTTCAAGTTTTTTTTTTTTTTTTTTTTTATTGTTTTCGATAATGAAAATTTCAATTTAGCCGGCCTACTATAGGAGTGTAGAATTCATATCGTTCTGTAAGTTGTAACTTCTATACTTCTATTCTACTTTTGATACTCATGTGAAACTGATAGAACAATGTACATTGAGAAATCAGGAAGTATGGTGCCTTAGACATCAGTTGCACTCAAATTTGTAAAGTGAAAATATTGTGCCAAACCGATTCGAAGCATTCTTCAATTACAGTTTCTACTTGACAAGCAACGCAGTTTAAAGGGTAATTGACGGTCTGTAATAAAGCAACGTACTACTCTATAACTGCTTTTGTCATAGCAGGCACTATACATGTACTATGTTTCAAGTCTACTTCAGGAGGTTAAATGAGCTTTTGAAGAACATGTAATACACATTGCACTTATGTTTTTATGATCACTGAAGTTGTGTGATCCCTTGCACCTTCTGCACTTGTTTAATGATTGTCTCGCTGTCACGATTCACAATAAAAGTGAGTAAGTTGAAAAGACGGCTATTACCCACGTTAAAGTTAGCAGACTTTTACCTTTTCAGTAATATGTCACCTAATTGACTAATTTAAAGGGTGTTTATTTTGGTCATACTTTAATGTATCGTCAGCTTCATGTACAGACGGAAATTAATTGGCGTATATAGACCTTTTTATTCTTTGATATACGGTGGTCATTAAATATTTTATGTATGAATCCGTTTTATGTTTGAAACGTTTTACATTATGACGCATGTGCCTTTGTACTGTCTCTCTCGGTTTTGTCCCATCAAGCATAAAAGTAAAAAAAAAAAAAACGGAATCTCTCGCAATGAAATACAAAGGTACACAATGGCGCCGGCAGACTTTTTATGCACCCTGCGTTTGTGTACATCAGTGAGGATCCTTTCTTTATCACTAAATCAAAGTGCTGTCCTGGGGAGAGGTGGAAGGGGAGGGGGTGTCCCCCTCCCCCTTTGAGAAATTTTTGTTAATTTAAGGTTGATTAGATGCAAAATGGTGCTAACTTTGGGATATTTTTGGAGCTGATGATATATGACTGGAAATGTCCATAATTTTGTGAATTCTAAGTTTGGATTGGTGAAAGAGGGCACTATGCTGTCTAAGAGAAAAATACGTTGTCAAAAAACCCTCTTGAATCCCTTCTCTTTTTGGCTACTTTACTGCCTTCTATTTGGTATAATTTTTTATGCCAAAATATGTGCTTGGAGTCCACAGAAACCTTCTTTGACCCGAATTTTACCGAAATTTTCCTTTGCTCCCTTTTGCATTATAAAACGGTATCTACGACTGGCAGAAACCTGCATAGAGCCCCCGGAAGCTCTGGATCAATTACATAAAATGGCTTGGGGAAGGGTCTAAGGGGAGGGGCTGTCCCCCTTCCCTTTGAAAATTTTTGAAAAATTAGGTGTCCTTACATGCAATCTGGTACCACATGCTTCCTTTGAAGTGATAAGATTAGTAATGGTACCATGTATTATTACCTTCTTTATGGTCATGACATCATATGCAAACCGTGACCCATGCGCGTTCATTAAGATTTTCATGACAAAACATGCATTCAGAAGATGCATCGAGACACTTTCAATTGCCGAATAAGCATACATGCCACTCAAAAAGCCAGTGTTTTACCTGGTTATTCGTAAACAGCTTTGGACGTTTGCTGTTGTGCTTCTCTGGGAGTTGCTATCGAACGATATTGAAAATAAGAACAACATTGTGGTAAGGTTTGAAGAGCGCGGAGAGCGCAAAAGTTTTGACAGTTCGCGAAAATTCTGATAGCCTAGTCTGAGAAACATTTGTGATAGCAAATGATTACAATAGATCCATCACTCGGTCGAAAACACACCTCACCCTACCTCTTTAAGAAATATAGAGCTTAAATTCCTTTTGGGATTATTTTAAAATTTAAAAAAAATCGATGGGGGCACGCTTCCCGAGACCCCCTCCCCGTTCCGGGGCCGCTGATGGTACACGCGTTTTTCCTCCCTTTAAAACACGTATAAACTCAGAAATGGTTAAGAAATTGAAAGGTACATGATTATCAGTAACATGACTTTAGCAGAGAAGATAAAGAACTTGATATGTAAACAATGGATATATGCCTTCAAACTGGGAGCAGAAAATGTCAGAAATAATTAGTCATTCTCAAACAAGTAGTTCTCAAGACGTAGTCGGTGTCAAAACTGTCTCATTTTTTGAGCTCAGGTTAGTTTATTACCATTTCGCACTCGCTTTAATTTTTTATTTCCTTTTTCCTACAGTGTCTCGACCAGAGGCATGTGGTCCTCATGGAGTCTGCAAATGTGGACCAACTCAAAAATATTACCAGGTTAACTGTAGGAAAAGATCCTGTAAGGTGGTACCACGACATTTTCCTCCAAACGCTACTAAAATGTAAGTTGTCAGTTTTCCTTCTTCTGTCAATACTTTTATCGCTATTATCGTAAGATGTTGCCTTTGTAGGTGACCTTATATAAAGAGGATGTCTCTTGGATGACTACAGGCAAAGATGGCAATTTTCCATTACACACACACACAAAAAAAAAACAGGGGAAATTTTTTGTCCTATATTGAATATAGTTTCGTATACTAGGTAAAATGAAAGGTCTGTGCATCTCCAAATATACGTAACTTGTCGTTAACAGATAACTTGTGTTTACACCACTGTCCAGTTTAGTTATGGTAAAGGTATTATCACTTCATCAATCCATTTTTTAGGTTATCGTATTATGTACGAAATTGTTGAGTGTAATCTACAGACACGATAAAAAAATAACGGGAGTACATATGTAACGTAAGTTGGCTGACGGATGCAATAAGGTATAAAAATACATCCCCAAAATGGATTAGGATAAACTCGCACTAATCCTTGATTAATGCTGATTTAAGGAAGTATTTCCTCGCTTCTAACTGTCATATTAACACTTGATCATCTTGCTCGATTGTAAAATAATTTGTTCGTATCTGCAAAAGCCCCTTACAGGCTGGTACCTGGTTTATCCGACAGAGGGCTTACGCGAGATCAGCCGTGGAGTAAAAAGGGGGAAAACAGTACGTTGTATATCACAATTACATATATGTCACTTTCCTTACGATCCTGCAAGTATGTTGCATGAAAAGTGCTAAACTCTCTGAAAGGAACTTGGACATAAAGGAACGCAAATACAACAGATTTTAATAACATCTCTCTTGTAACCAAGAGAAAAGAATGGTAATTGCGCTGCTTTCTCTTTTCCTTATGTTTTCGATACACAGCACTTTACTGGTATATTTCAAAACGTAATAATGTTCCGTTACGTTCTGCATATATGTACTCTTTAATTCAAACCCTTACCTTCTGCTCCCTCGCCCTTTTCAGGTACAAATTTCTTACTGCACGACTGTAGGAGAATAGGTGACCACCAGACTTGTAGACAATCATTTCGGTGCCGGGAAGGGCGATGCCCGGGATGTGGGAGTTAAAAGCCTAGAGATGAGAGTTCAGCATAGATAGATAAAAGGGCAGCATACATCTGCATAAGAACACGTATGCGAATCTATTTTGCAGATACACGCAATAGGCCTACTTGTGCAGAGAAACCTATTCTTATCTAGGGGCCCTAAATATATCAGACCGCTTCCGTAGGGATAGGGTCAAAGCGGTAAGTACTGTACCCCTCCATATGGAAAAGTTTTGAATACTTGAATTTTTCTTGGTTGTTCCGTATGGTTATACATATGTCGTACGTTTCGAAGTAGGCTTAGAAATGTAATTTTTGATGAGTTCTCCCTATATATGTTGATGAATATGCAGAGAACTGTAACAACAAAGAGCATGCGCGAAGTTAACGTTTCTGCAAGAAATTACCTTTAATACTGTTTTCACTCACAGGGGGCTAGCCATTGGCAGAAAAAGTGTTCAAAAAATAATAAGGGCATTTTTTAGTATAAGTAGGTCAGCCATGCTAGATCTACTCTTCTTATAGTAAGGATTATAAGTAGAGGAGGGCTAGCACATTTGAAAATACGTTTTTGCCATTTTGGGACAAAAATATCATTTCATATTTTTCATGCATTAGTCATATTTTCAAATAATTCACTATCAAGACAATATAAATTAAAGTCAAATTGAGCCCCTCTTTGATCGATATTGTCAAAGCAAAGTTACAAAAAAGAGAAAATAAAGATATTGTAGAACTAATAATGTATGATATCTCAAAATAGTGTAACAATGATGTACATTATTTTCTATGTTACAAATCTTTTCTCGTGACAAGAAGAACAGTTCAATGTGCGCTCATAAATCTAAGAGTACCTTTTTTAATTTAGCCATTGTGATAAGGAGAACGTTTTGACCTTTTATGAACATAAAACTTTATTTATTATCTTTTCCTTAAAAAGCACTACGTTGTTAATTTTGCTTGAAAAGAGCGTTTGCACATGCAAGTTTAATATATTTGTACAACCGAATTAACAACCAGCTAGCATAATTGAATAGAAGTTGATTTGAATTGCCATGCAGTTATAGTGTACAAAATCAGTAGCAAACATTTATTACTGTAAAAATTCCACTACCAAGAAAGACATTAGTTTCAGTTGATATCACTTTTACTTTGGTCAATATCGACACGAAAAAGGTGCAAAAAATAGAAAATGAAAGACCTCTTATTGTAAAAAATGCCATTATATCAATATTAGTATGTAGGTCATGTAATTTGTGTATGGGATTTCTTCAAATTAATCTTATATGGGTCTTTTGTTCAGCATAAGAACAGTAGAAAATTGAACCATAATCCTAAAAGCACATGTGTTACACTTTTTGGTTCATAACATTCCGTTAATCAGTTAAAAGAATCACCAAACAAAATTTATGTAATTCTATTGCTTTTTGAGTGAGTATGTGTACTTCTGTAGTCGTTAAACTGAGAGCCTAGACTGAAACTTGAGAAGTCCGATAATTACTGTGTTACATTACCAGCTGCGGAGTGGTTACTACCAGGGAGTGGTTGTAACAACGACATACCAACTCTATGGGTGTCATAGGTTACTGCAACGGGACCTGATGTTGCGTTCTTTTGAATATGTACCAATAATCAACCGGGCTTATTTTCAGCAATTGACCTATACAGCCTTTGTGCTACAGGACGTCAAATGAGGCAATTTGGTTATTAGATGAATGTACCTAACTGGTGTAATGGACTCGAAAGCTTGCCAACCAGGGCTACAATGCGGCAAACACTGCACCTTACCCGACCGTAACGTGGCTATAAAAACAAGTCGCGTGGCAATTGTTTTCCTATCATCTAAAAGGACATGCAAGGGTTCGTTGAAGATCCATGGTTGTTACATTGGACATTGGTCTAGACAAATACAAATAACATATTCTAAAGGTTTGAACGTAAAATGGGAAATAAATGTTGGAGTTCCTCAAGGTGGCCCCCTGTCTTCCCTACTGTTCACAATTTATACTGACGAAATACAATCTACTTCAAAGTGCACTGTAATGAAATATGCCGATGACACTGCTATAGTATGCAATGTATCAAAGCAACCCATTAGGCTGACTAAGCAAGTTATAAAAGTGTTGTATCAAATATTGCAAGTCTGTGTGATGGGAAGAATCTAAGACTAAATCCAAAGAAATCTAAGCAAATTGTTTTGGAGAATATAAATATTAAAAATGAAGGTTTCCTTTCATTTAAGTTAACTAAAGTCTCAATTAAAGATGCTGAAGTAGAACGCACTCATCATATAGTATATCTAGGTGTTTGTATTGATGATAAATTGAGTTCTACTGGTCATATAAGCAGAATCCTGAAATAGGTGTACTTTATAGTTTCAACTCTATCGTATATAGTTCCATGTATTTGTGTCGATGTAAGGAAACAAGTTTGTGCTGCCAATATATTACCACACTTAAATTATGCAGTTTCTGCTTGGTATCACTTTGTACTCGTCAAAGATAAGAAAAGAATTACTATTTTTTTATATTTTGTTCTAGAATTTTTAATATAGATTTTAACTTTCTTATGAGTAACTGTAAATAATGCTGCTAAAAATGAGTTCATTAGAAGTGTCAATTGCATACAGGAAAAATGACCGACATTCTTTGCATACTGAACTGAACTCTCTTATTCCAGAAACTACTAGGTATAACCTTAGTAACAAAGCAATATCACCAAAATTCAGAATTAATGTGTTAAAAAATAGCTTTATTTATCGTGTTGCTCTTTACTTACACAAACGTAATAAACTGGACAATTTATTATACGTACGTTTTGTTTATATTTTTATTTTTGTACATTAGCATTTTATTAAATCTCACTTTTGATGTCCTGTTTATAAATTTTATATTTATACTGGAAATAAATAAATGAAAAAAAATTGAACGAAACAAGGAGTGTTTTACTGTCTATATAAAACTATTGTCCTACCCCATCTTCATTATCGTGTAATTTCACGGGTCAATGTTTCTTCATCTTTAGTGAAGAGCATCTTTCTGCTTCATAAAAGGGCCATCAGACTAGTATTTAGTGCTACTTTTTCAACATACGACACCTTTATTCAACGAGTTAAAATTGCTCACAATATTTGAAATTTACGAGCTTCACTTAGGAATTTTTATTTATAAATGGTGGAAAAAGTTACTCCCTCGTAACTTTTCAAATCTATTTAAGTTTACAAGCAGTGACTCACTCACTAACAAGATGAGATTCAACTTCCTTATAAGCCTGTGGATTCTCCTTCTTTCCTATCTTTCTCTCCCCCCCTTTTTTTTGTTTCCTCTTTCTTATCGCTACTTTTTTATCGCTACTAACAAGATGAGATTTAACTTCCTTATAAGCCTGTGGATTCTCCTTCTTTCCTATCTTTTTCTTCCCCCCTTTTTTTCGTTTCCTCTTTCTTATCGCTACTTTCTCGTAACTTTTCTTTGTTTCTTACATGTATTTGTTGTTAAACCTGTGATGTAAATTTTTGTTTTGTGCTTGTTCTTGTATGTGTAAGGTGGCCCCACCTCAATAAACTTTGGTTCTTTCGGGTCTCACCCACGTTGCTTCACGAAATTCTTCAAAATGTTGTATTTTTATATGTTGTAATCGCTATTGTGGAAATAAAGAACTTCCAACTTCCCAATGCTACTTCAATTTTAGGGAAACGATGACCATGAAGTACCTCAACACTTCTGTAGCCTCTCACAAGATTTTCCTGAAACGTAAATGAATTATTGAAGTTTTTCCAGACAGACCACAAAATTATGCCTACCAATGGTGTTTTGAAAATTTCTTAGAGATTTAGCATTCCGCACTCCCTCAATTGCCCCCCTGTTTGAAAAAAAAAACTGAAACAGCAAAACTTCCGTTAAGTGCATCTAAAATTTTGAGTTGAAAGTGAAAATGTATTTGTCATAAGAGCAAAATCAGGTTACAATCGGTCGGGCCCAGCGACAACGCCCATATGGTAGCCAAGAGCCTAAGCCCTCGATAAGTTTATACCATTTTCAGGATTAAGGACATAAGAACGATAGACGTGGCGGAACGGAAAAAATATTGGGGAGGGGGGCTGAGTGACAGGAAGTTTATCTAAGCGGAGCGCCACCATAGGTTGGCGCGGAGCGTACACGAGAATTTTTGGCTTTACAAACCCTCCAGATGGCCTGAAACGGCACTTCCCGAGTGTTTTAAGCTGCATGTACCAGGCCTTGAAATAAGGATCTCATTTCTGCCATTTCCCAATTAATGAAAAAAATCAATCCAAGAAAAATGAGAAAAAATGTAAAGCAAGTTTCTAAGCGGAGCGCCACCATCATTTGGCGCAGAGCGGACAAGAAAATTTTTGGCTTTACCAACCCCTCAGAAGGCCGGAAACGGCACTTCCCGAGTGATCTAAGGTACATGTACCCAGCCGTGAAATATGGATCTCATGTCTGCATGGGCAAATATTGGGGGTGGGGGCTAAACATACCTTTTGCCCCCTCACTTTTTTCATTGGGGGCTTAGCCCCCGAAGCCCCCGGTTCCGCCGCCAGTGAAGAATGAAACATTTAAATATCTTCAAGACATTAAAAGAGAAATAGTAGTCGCCCGAAACTTCCTTTGCAAATATCTTTCACGATTATTCAAGCATGAAGGTTTCATATTCAAGATAAAATAAGTAGGTATTCTGCATAAATTGAACAATTCAGTAAGAAAATCATCGTTACATAACTTAATTTGAGCCATATACGAATTAGGATACCGGATTACATTAATACGAATTGGGATGACTGCATTGTCCTTTTAATGGGCTAAAAATCAGACATCTTATATAACAATTTAAACAGTTCTTTATAAAAAGGAATAAACCCGGACTAGTCGTTAGAATCACTGATGTGAGAAATTGTGATGGGGGAGAATGAATGTTTGTAGGATATAATTGCGGCTTTCGAACAGTATAATCACTCAAGCAGTCAAATAGCAAGTAGGACTAATTTTGCCCAAAAGCAGTAAATGATGAGAGGATCTTAAAGAAAATTTAAAAGTTCTACCTCTAATTTATTGCATGGAAATGTTTTGGTACAAAAGATTGGCCTACATTTTCAAATACCAGATTTAGTGAACAAAGAGAAAGCGAAGGCAATATGGAGGGGAAAAGAACATAGACCCACCACTGTTTGTAGACCACTTTGGAAGTAACTGGATGAAATCATACTAATAGAAGCGGATCCAGAAATTTTCATTGAAAAGCTATTCATTGCGTACATGCAGGACCAATGTCAAAATCGGCCTAACTAAGGTTGAGGACCTGGGTTGAGAAAAACACAACTTGTCACGGCAGTTGCAAATCTCCACCACGTGCGAGCGAGCATGGCGACAATTTTCGCATCCTGGTTCACGTAAAGAGTAAAATACATTAGCTGTCAGGGTGGCTGATCCAAATCCTTGATGACCTACTTGGCACCGGAACTTCTGTCTGATGATGGTCGCACCCGCCGTAGCCACTTACCTTACTGTGCGATGAATAAAAGAACACGCCGTTGGGGAGGAAATTCCCGACCTTTACAGAAAACTTTGTAAACTACTTGTAGGTCACCCTGTTGAGGCAACTGTGAGCTGTTTGGCTAAGTAAATCTACTAAAAATGGAACGACAAAACTTAAAAGCGCGCCAAGCGCGCAAGACAGTAAGGACCGGTTTTGACGAATAATCTGCCCTATCCTGAAGGGCAAAAACATGTAGTATATATATATATATATATATATTTGTATTAAACATACTTTGTACCCGGGTGGGCCTTTCCCTTGCCACCTAGTGTCGTCCTGTGGGAGGGTCTCTAAAGGGAGGGGAATAACCCTCCCCTTTTAGAAAATTTTTGTTCGTTTAAGGTTGCTTAAATGCTAAATGATGGTTTCTTTGGCAAAGTTTTGAACGGACTATATGTTGATGAAGTGTTGTATATTTGTTGGGCATGAGGGAAAGGTTTGTTGTCTAAGGGAAAGGTGTGGTGTTCAAGCTCCTCCCCCTGAGAAATTTTCGTTTAGGTAAGGTGGCTTAGCTTTAAAATAGTGCATCTTTTGCTTTAAACTTTAAACTGCTTTAAACTGATTCCAAGTAAGGAAACTGCTCAGTTTTTGGCAATATTTTGGCTGAGACATGACACACCTTTAGTGGCAGTGTACCATGCGACCTGACCAGGGGTCTAGTTGGCTCTGGACATTATTACAAGATGGAAACAAAATAGCATCCATACGACAATTCGTAAGAGCACACCAAAGCTTTCACTTATTTTGAATGAGAATCCAACTGCTCAGTTTCTAATGAGGAATGAATGAGAGAAAGGCAAAAGTATAACAAATGCTACAAAGGATTTATGAGTTCCATGTTTGAAATGCTTTTACTCTGAAAATGCACTTAATGCACTTTCAATAAACAAACGCAATGAGAAGTATACTTCATTTCACGAATATCACGCTACTAATATTGCACCTGATACAAGATTGCCAAATAAACGTTTCTTGATGCAAGTCTGAGGTTAGAATAAAGAATAAAAGTTTTTGGAAATAGTTCTCGCAAGAACTACACCGTGCATTATAGTCCTTAAAATGGCTCTCAGGCATGGAGTATATACCTTGGCAATGCGCACTGAAGATGTTTACTGGCGCTTTTATAAAACGTATCTTTAAACAATAATGTTCTTGCCTGCACACCCTCCCTCTCTTTCATCACCGTAAACGCAGGTGACATACTCGGGACAGCTGGTGAAAACACAGGGTGAAATAAATGGGATTTATCTCTTTTATCGTTTGTTCTTATGCAGTTTGTCTTGTCTTTTGTAGTCTCCATTTCATGTTTAAATAATTCTGTGGGGGGACCCTCCCCTTCCTTCATTACAAACGTACCACCTCACCTGCTGCACATGTCCATTTTTGTATGATCATTGTCATTCGCTTATTCCATTTCACAGAGTTTTGTCCGAGAACGCACTGGAATACATACCAGAAAACGTCTTTGCCAACACTCCAAATGTCAGCCTTATGTAAGTGAAACAGATTATCGTTGTCTTCAGCTTAAGATCAAGTATGAGGAAGGTTCTTCTCTCAAATCACATGCATGGAACAACAACTCCCTTAGGATATGTTACTAACATTCAAGTTTTGGATCGGCGATCGGTGTAAATGAGCAATGTTCAGCTGTTTCCCAAAAGGTTTATGTCGAGTGAGGTTATTTCAGATCTCATTTTCAACTCTAGGGCCCTGTGTGGAATAGGCCTACTGTTAACATACTCAGTTTGAGATTATAGTGTATAGTATGGGTCAAACTGTCAGTTGGCGTAGTTTGAGTATAGGCCTTATGCATACACTCTAAAAAGATGCGTAATTTAAGTTGGGCATTTGTGTTTGTGACCAGTGCTGGACATTTTTTTTTTTACAAACATAAGGCTTTTTAAGCAAAACAATAAAAAGATCGACCGATTATGAATAAAAGTTTCTTGTCTAACTTTGGGCAATTTTCCCGCTCAAATTTTGCGCAATCCGCACACGTAAATGAAATAAAAGTATTGATCATATGGACATGTGAACGTCATGTGTGAACTTACGTACTTTTCATCCTACAGTCATAGCTAGTTCATCGAAAAGGCCAGACTCGACGATGGAAGTCTCTGATTGCCTAGAGGAATGGTGGTTCGAGGGTTGTGGATTGTGTTTGAGAGTAAATATGAGCGCAATGTATTTTGTACGTTATTGGATGTTTATATCGAACTTATAATCAAACAGTTAAAGAACCACTAGGTGCCGCAAGTGAGCGTAGGTCAAAATGTTTAGGCCTGCCCAGGCTGGGCTAGCCTAAAGCTAGGCTAGGGTACTTTGATGTGTGGGTTTGAGCTTGGTTAGCCCAGACTCGTTTATCCTAAAGAACTGGGCCTGGGCTTTCTAGCAGTATCAGGTTTTTCCCTGATCGTTTTGGTTTTAAGTTCGATACAGGCATTGATTACTGCACACGATATCCGTGTGCTCATATTTACTTCAACACAATCTCCCGTTCTTTAGGATAATCTGAGATTTATGCAATGTAGCAGAACTTGCGTACATCTAGGTTTTGGTTTTCTTCTATATATCATAATTAATGCAACATAAATGGAGGGCCATATTCCATGGAGAAGAGGGGTTGTACATCTGGCCAGCTATAAATTACGTCATTAAATGAATGCTTTCCCACTAATATCACTTAAAGTTTACCAATAAAAGGTACGTTTTAACCAATATTGAGGGAAGTTACTTGTTGGATAATTTTGAGGGGTCGTTTTGTTGGTCAAACTTTTTACCCAACCATTCGGTGAAGATATTACCAAACGGGTGTTGGGCAAAATTTGCTCAATATTGGTTTGGACATATACGTGCCCAGGGTTGGTAAAAAGTTGGGTAAAATATTTTTCCAACCGTTTAAGAGTATATGACGCCACGCCACAGGACAGAAAATGCTCCACAAATGGAGATAAGCACGTATAACGGCAACTTCCACAAACCAATGCGGATAATTGATTTTTGCAACGGTAGTATACGCACCCAAGTTTACTATGACTCGTGCGAAGTGTTCATCATGAGTGCAGTATGCTTCATTCCTTAGCCGCCTAAATGACGTTACGAGACTTTCATACATATAGGCCTAGTCTATTATGTACTAAATCAGAGCTGTCTCGGCAATATGCAAGATATTTTCAGCGACCACCTTGAGAAACATTTATTCAAACTATAGATTCAAATATAAACTGCGCTAAACAAGGGCGTATCCAGAAATTTTCTATAGAGGGGACGCAGTATTTGATTGATCGCTGAACTGGGGGAGGGGTCTAAGGGGGGCAGTTTCGTGAGAGGGCTAAGATGCAACACGGTGCTATATTCGACACATTTTGAAGCATTTTCGTGTTTGCCTCAACTTTTTTACACTCATGACGGCCAATAGGGGGCGACTGTTGCGCCCTGCCTGGATAAGCCACTGCTGATTGGTCAAAGATGACCATTTAGTAATTCGCTCTTTAGTCAGACTGTAGTGGGTTCGATACAAATGGCATTTACATCATATATGGAGGTCACTTGTTTCGCATTTCCTTTATGTATTCCCTAATTTGTCTTTCAAGTTTTCGATACATTTATCTTTTTATCTTTCCACAGAAACTTGACTGACAACAGCTTAACGACAGTGCCCTCAAAACTATTTGCAACAACCGTTTTCCTCAAATCTCTGTGCGTAGACGTTTTTTCCTTATCTTCACTTTTTCAAATATACAATAAATGCAAGGGATAAATATAGATCCACAATTCCATTGGTTTTTTTTTTTTTTTTTTTGTTTTTTTGTTTTTTTGTTATTGCAATATATTCAGTCAATTTACTGGAAATATTGATAATGTCCTACCTCAACTTGTGACTTGAGTATCAGTACGACGTGGTAAATGGATTACACATTTGAATTTCAAGGCATGGAAACTGTGAAAAGGCTTAAAAAATTAATGAAGATATTGTATTCAATAAAGCCCTAAAACATATCGAAGATTCCGTAATGTAGGACCGCTTACATACCGTAATGTGTGCATTCGTATTATGTGTTATTGAGAGCTGATATATTTCCATTGTGGGTAATTCCAAAGACCAGCCATTTTTAAATTAATGATTTGTCTGTTTGATCTTGTGTGTATGCCCATACACTTGAAAAGTCATAGCAACCACTTTTGGTGACGCATAACATTCAAGGATCGGCAATATGTAGTAAATGCCTTTAAAATGTCAAACACAGGCTTTTGTAGTGTTTCATATTTATACGTAGTGGTAGTACGTTTGATATGAGTGCCACTACGTTTAAGAAAAGACTGGTTCATACTCCATAAAATTGTTATTTGATACTGAAAGAACAGCTAGCACAGAGAATACTCAACACGATGAACCCCATGAGCTAAGTCAAAAGGCACGACTTGTACTTGTTCACCACAAAGGAAGTTCTATTATTTTTTTTCAACTTTACCAATATTATGACGAACTTAAAGGCAGATTTCAGATGCACACCTCATACAACTAGTGCAAGTAACATCGATATATAAGTTCTCACTATCTCTCTTCATGTATTGTTCAGATGATCTCAACAAAGAAGAATGTTAAATCATACAGATCTGCCATTAATTTTTTTCCTTACACTTTCATTAGATATTCCTAAATATATTTTGTTCTTCTCAACTCAAAAATGTGCAAACATACTATAGCATTTTCTGACACATTTGATAAGTTATAATGAAGAAAACATTAGACATTGTGAAATAGAACTCTCTTAATATAACCCAAATGTCTTATGATCATATGTAATTTTTACACGAAAACATTTGAAAAATGATGTTGTTATGTCTCGGATATTTGAATGATGTAGGATGTAGGTAAGTCCTTTGAGAGGAACAGTTGGGTTTGAGTTTTTTGTTATGAGAAACCATGGGAGGGATGGGAGGCTTTCATCTTGTTCTTTATTTACTCCTCAACTTTCGAAGATGTATGGCTTTGTAACAAGGTTTTGAAATACAGTACCCTTTCAAAATAGTGTACAAATCATAGTTTTCCTTAAATTACACGCGGCGTGGCTAAAATAAGTCAACTGGATGTAATTGCAATACTATGGGAAAAACGGAAGGCCATAAAAACTGTAAAAAAATGATAGCGTTAATCATAGCGTCTTCATCTTCATTGTGAAAATTATTCCAGTCGTTATTACCATCACTAAAACATGAGAGAAGAATATTTGGATTGTATCCAGGCATATTGAAGTTATTATTTTCGCATCACGTTTTCAATTTTTCCTTATCAAGTGTCGGATAATTCCATTGTGTTTCGTACTTAAAATGTTTGTGTTTGTGTATTTTATCCTGTAAAATATCTTTGCTTACAGGTTAATTGCCAGCAATTATTTAGAGGAGCTTCCACCTGGATTACTGGCAAATGTACCTGACTTGGAATTTATGTGAGTAATTCTTGACGATAGAACTTATGCAATGACGTAACACGACTTTATTTATGAAGGGTAAACGATGAAGTACACTTCTGGCACGACATAAACAAGCGCGCGTAATGTAGACTTACACGCGTATTCGACGGATACACGAATGAACCGACTGGATTTCTTGTTGTAAGTTGCAATAATACGCGCTTGCCTCCAAGGGGGGGGGGGACTTTTCTTCTGCATATGCATTGGGTCTGTTCTGAACATGCATGAGGTATATACCTTACATTTGAGATTATATCCACTTATATGACATTCCTAGAAGAGGTTTGCCCCTAAGTATTATGATGAAGATAACATGAAAAACTTTCTCATTATACGTTTGTGGTAGAAGGTTCCTTCGATGTGAGTTTTAACAATCATTACACTTCATGTACACGGCACTAAACTCGTGCTTGTTACTGGTCTGTTTATACCTAGCATATTTCTTAGGCTTTGTAAAAGAGGCACGACCATGGAGGAACAAAGAACGTTTTACCAACCCTTTAACGCTAAATGTTTTTATATGAGATCAATTGAATTTAGCACGTCTTAAAAGGAAAAGAGTAGGCTTTGTGCAAGGTCTCCGTGAGAAATTCAAAAATTCAACTTGGGAATGATCCTTGTAATAAGTTTGGTGAGTCTCAGAAAACAAAAGTTACATTAAGGTTTCTGTTTTCTCTAGAAATCTTTCGTCTAACAAATTGACTAATGTACCTGCGGATTTTTTCAAGGACAAGCACAACTTAAGTGTTATGTAAGTAGATAATTTAGATTATTGTAAATGCATTATTTTGGAGTGTAATATATAAACATTTAGATAAATGTAAAGAAGCCCAAAAGTCAGTTTAAATTCGCCGAGGTTAATGTTAAAAAGCCAAAATTCCAACAATTCTGCTCGTGTTTAATGAACACATTCTAATATCACAATATTCTCAATCAGCACTGACTTAATATCATTTCTTAATTTTTTTAGATTGCTCATGAAAAATAATTTACAACAACTGTCACCAACGATGCTGTCTTCGACGCCCCAAATCAGCACACTGTATGTTTGATTATTTTCAACTCTTTGCTTTCCCTAAGGACTCACATTATTGGAAAGTTCATTACAACCTTTTTTTACAACTTAGATACCCATGTTAAATCTAGGCGTATAATTTGAAAACGGTTCATCCAGTTTTGTCACAAGTTTTCTATTACTGAAATGCTAGAACACGTTTTTTACAATTGTTTTCGTAGGTTCCTTGGAACAAATAAAATAAGAAAAATACCCGACGGCTTTTTCAATTATACTCCCAGTCTTAACTATTTGTAAGTACGCTTTAATCATCGAGACTTCATTCTAAATGCTGCAACTCATTTAATGGATTGAAAGTATTTTTGAATAAGAAAAGTTAAAATGTAGGTCAGCGATTGAAGATGTTTATTGCAGTCATTACCTTCTGAAACAACGGAAAATAACGAAGAAGAGTACCTCTTTGTATTCTTAGCTGAGAGCAAAAGGAATCTTTACTGTCACGGTAACATGTTTATTTTTTCTGGAGAATGTAAGTGTGTTTTTGATGGATAACAGATACTTTTCTCCTTGTTACTTGATTAAGAAAACCAATGTTTTTGATTTTAGTGGTAGGCAAAGATCGTTGAAGGTCATCAGAGCTCAAACTTTTATGAACAAAATAATTGAGGTACAAACGGCTGGGTGGAAATTAAAAAAACACCAGAGCTTAAACATGTTATTAACGATATTGTCGAAGGTTCAAAGGGTTGACAAAATTGAAAATAAACCCTATCGTTATTGATAGAGGTGAAAGGGTACAATGGGAGATGCAACAATGATAACCCTGGAGGTTGGTTGCTAACACTATATCTCGAGATATGAATGATGAATGCTATTTGAACTCTATATAAAGCTTACCCGCCGAGAGAAAAAACCCTTCTGTTTTCGTGGGAAATCTAACTTCATTTGAAGTCATTAAAAGGTCAAAGGCAAAAACCCACGTAAATGTCATACCTCAAGACAGAAACTATAAATACTTACATAAATGGCAAGTGGAATCGATGTAGTCAGTAGATGATCCCTCTTGTTTTGTTAGAGGTCACACTCACAGGTTATCTGAGGTCATTGAAGCTCAGGTGGTGTAAACTCTAATGTATCTTACAGTTGGCTATTTTACTCCGTCCAGATATCACATCAAAATTACACAGCTGATGAAGTTGATCTAATTTCTTGTGTAAAGCGCCCTAGTCTAGTCTAGTCTAGACTAGTTTACATAGCAGCCTTTTCTTGCTCTTCAATATGATCAAAGAAAGTTTTCCTTATCCTTTGTTGATGCTATTAAAATGAGGTCTGACTTTCACTATTGTAAGCTTTTCTGATTGCTTATTGCTAATTCTTGTCAAGTCAGGGTTGTAACTCAGTTTGGGTAAAGTTTCAATTTATTGTCTGTGGAGGGAGGTAGCCGGCAGAACTCTCTTATTGAACCTTTTGCAAATCAAACTGTGCTTATTTGAAACCCCAGAAAGGGAAAGTACTCGAAAATATTCTTACGAGGCAAGGAATCATTTAGCAATTTAGATTCAAGTTAGTGTCTTATAAAGGACCGTTTAACAGTTTCCTACTGGCAATTTTCAAAGCATGTGTAGTCTTCAGTAGTACTTATTTTTATGACAACGTATATGTTCTCTGACATTAAAGCTAAGTTCTCTGTCCAAGTACATTTCTTTCATTTATCATGTAATGTCGTCTATGTAATGTTGTCATTCTGTGGACATTCTTCTATGTACGTATTACCAATTATTGATGCCAATTCTGTATGTTTTAATTTAAGATGTTTCATATACATAGGTATTGATAGGGATAATAAGTAACAAAACCGTTTCTGTGACTTTTCCTTGTAAGTTGTGAAAAAGGTAGAAAGAATATCAACGTTAATGCAACTTTGTTTTCGAACAATGTGACAGAAGGAACATTCGGTTGTAGACAACGTGTTTAAACACAGTCAAGCTAAATGGGAGTCTATTATGTGGCCAGATAATCAGCTTGCTAGATGTTTGCTGAAAATATTTATTGTGTTTGGAGGACTAGCACAGACAAAAAATCCAGTGAAATAATTGGTCATACATTTTTTTCAGTTTTCTGCATTAATTGAATTATTTACCCCATCTGGCTATTTGTAGGAGTATGCCCATAAACAACATCAAGAACATCACACAATCAACCTTCGCCGGCGTTAGGAGTATGAAATATTTGTAAGCAAAGCACCTGATTTCTTTGTTGTTTCATCAAGTTTCGAAAATATTGGAACATAAGCATAGGACTCCCTACGTCATTTAGGGGTTAAAAGCTCATGTTTGTGTACATTACGAAATTTATCAAACTATAACATTAACAAATCAGACTTATTCAGTAAATGTGCTTCAAAAGCTACCTAAAATTTAGCATCATATTGAATTTTAAGTAGGCTGACACACCTATTAGTTTTTCGAAGAGGAGAGCGTGTGTCCGTCAACATTGATCCCTCACCCAGGAACTTCACTTTAGTTTGAAATAGTCAGCGCCCTAACTCAGAACATCTTCCTTTCAGAAAACAGACTGCATCTTACAGCATGCGAGAATTCCTTTATGTTATTGATATACTCTGTCATGTAATACGGTTTCAAAAAATATTTGATTAATGTGTAATACAAATTTGTCTTACGAACAGAAAGATGGTTTGCAAACAGAGTGCGTTGTTTCCACGATCATCTACTTACGATTGTTTTGTTGTAGGTCGTTCGCCTGGAATGATTTATCGCATTTGCCATCGGATGCGTTCGGTAGTCTTCGACTGTACGGCACTTTGTAAGTTATTTTACGCTAAAGAAGCATCATACATTTGGCTCTTCAAGCTAGAAAGCAGAAAGCTGTGGCACATTCTGTGTTCAAAGAAGTACTGACGAAAGCTTTTAAAACACATTTGGCATGTAATCGTCAACAGATATCTTACGATTTGGTAGTGTAATTTACTAATATTCGCTTCTCATTTCAGGGACCTGTCTCATAACGAACTCAAAGAGATCCCACGTGGTTTATTCCAGCCAAAGAATATGTCTCATGCATTGCAAATGCTATACCTACAAGGAAACAACCTGACATTTTTACGATCCAAGTCTTTCGCAGGGTTATATCGCTTGAAATACATGTACGACTCGTATATGTTGTGTATAAGCTTACGTGTTGTCGATGATTTTATATTGCAATTTTTCTTTAACTTCATAATTTTGTGAAAATATTAAGTGGGTTGATTACATTACATAGCCAATTTGAGTCTTCAGTTTTTTTTTTTTTTTTTTTTTTATTTTGCTTTAGATTTCTCCACAATAATAACATCAGTTTGCTGGAATCTGATGTTTTTGAAGGCACAAATGTCGGTTACATGTGAGTGAAGCACGCTTTAGAATTTAAAGAATTTAAAGTTTAAAGAATTTACAGTTTAAGTATTAATGGAAAAGTCTTTTAAAAAGTCGTAGTATATAAATGTAATTAGTAACTTCCTAAATGTCTGAAAATTCCTAACTTACCCTTGAAAAATTGCTAAGGTAACAACAATACACGTTGGCTGAATAAGCAACCTTTTCCAATGTTTTAATCTATAAGATTTCACCTTTTGGGCTCCACGCGCATGCGGTGCTCTATATTTTAATTATGAGAACAAGACGTAAGATATATTCTTTCTCTAATCAACTCCTCAAGCAATACAACACTGTTTTCAAAAAGGTCTCGACATTATTTAAGTCGGCAGTATAATATTCATGCGTGTGTCTTTTTACATTACAACAATATGTCACTAACAGAGACATAGAATTTTAGTGGGGCTAATTCATTTCACTTCCTTTCCCTTACTACACTACAAAGAGCCGTAATTTAAAGTATGCTTATATCACAACCGCGTGGGTTAGCAATAGCTACCAAACATACTGTTTACTTACGAAGGCATTTGTATCGCTATAAATTTAATTTAAAATGCTGAACGTCTAAGCAAAAGGTCACATATCCTTGTTAGTATTCTTTTGTTCATGTACTTCATTTAGATACTTGTTTGGAAATAACCTGAGTTATTTGTCCAATGACTCGTTCGGGAATCGGAACATAAAGGAAATGTAAGTTTGACAATTGTGTACCTTCCATTACAAAATATGCAATGTATTTTTCAAATGTGTGACGTCGTACACAGTTACTGTATCCTTGTTACATAATCTTTACGTGATAAAAGAACAGATCCTTTTTGAAGTTATGTTCACGTTCAGCTGTTCCACTCTGGCGGATTCAAGTTCCTTGTATAGGACGGCCATGACCAAGTGATTTTGAAATCATTAGAGTCCTGAGTAACTTCTAAAGACAGGGATGTTTTATTACAGGTTCTAACATGCAAAATGCTAGCGTATTTTAACGAAACTTTTTCCACTAGGTGGAGTGAAGGTTTTAATTAAGTCAGAAAATGGCGTCATGTTTTAACTCATCAGACGGTAATTATATTTTTCTGACATACCTATAGTCTAAATTGTGAAAAAACTTAGCTTTTATTGAAGACCACAGTTTTGCTCTTATGACCAGAGGCAATTACTGGGGGCCATAGGAGGGATGTGACCTCAGTAAAGCAGTGCAGAGTTTAAGTACTTCTCTTACACAAGAATAAAGCATTGATCAACTTTCTGCTGAAAGTGTTAAATAAACAAAAATCTTAGTTTCACCTTTCTCAGTACAAGAGTATTTGTAGCCGAGGATTTAAATTTGATGGTGCAAAGTGATGGTGGAATTGGAGTGGATTGGGAGTGGATTATGAATGGGGTTGCATCGCGCTATCGAACAACATCACTTAAGTTGCCGTACCGTTAATAAACCTGGGGAAAAGACTATTCCTTGAGCAGAAATATGTATCTACATATCGTGTTTATCTATTGCCTTCTGCATTTCATTTGAAGGGTGAGGTTTTGTATGGAGAAAGTTGGGGATCAACACCAAACATCTTTGGATGGAAAGAAACCAATATCATGGCTAGCACTCGGGTCCATTGCTACCCCCACCCCTATAATAATTAACGTTAAGAATAGAGATGATCTGAATTAAGCTAATACTTCTTCAAAGTTTGAAAACAGTATCGCATACCATTAATTACTGCCTCGACTATTTCTTTTATTTTTTACTTGTCAAGACATTTGTATGAGAACGAAATCAGGTCCATCTCCCAGTCTGCACTCAAAGGAATGAGTAATGAACTCAAGATGTGAGTGATTCTTCCGTTGAAAGCCTCTTTTGTTAATGTGCCGTCACTTTTGGTCAATGATGTGTACGATAGTCTACTAACGTAACTGCAACTAGGGTTGAAGATTTCGTTGGAACTGCTTTTCAACCGGCCAGGGAGTTTATCCTCAAGACGACATAATAAAATACATAAGCAAAATTTCAGATTTTTTGTACTAATTTTAACACATTTACGCCACTTTAAACGTTCAATAACTTACGGAAATGACTACTTGTAAACAACAAGAATGCTTGTTTGATGTTCAAAATTGTTTCATAAGTAGACTTATTTGACACACTGCTTGTACCACGGTATGTGTAAACTTAAGCGTTGAGTGTCTCATTTGCAAATGCTTTCTATGTTTCCTAGCACATTAACGTATTATTGTAATTCTGGAAGGCACATATGGTTGTTGAAAATCCACTTTTTATTCCAAAATTTGAAGTGGTATTTTCTGCGACAACTAGCATCACATTTTCGAATGCATTTTTCAAACTGTCTACTGCAATTTGTCACAATGCAACTTCAGCTTTTGGTAAAGTTCATACTTTTTCATATATTTAACATACTTTGTAAATAGTATGTGTTCTTCATGCCAGGTTATTACATATCTCTGACTGGAGTCTAATGTACCAGTAACGCAAGTTTATGTACAGTTTGAATGTTTTTATTTCCCCTATCAGGTATCTTAACTGCAAGAATTTAAACCATATTCCTTGGTCTGAGACTTTCATCAACATGTAAGTCCTTTATTCTGTATACTAGTTCTTCCACGATACCTTGTCTATAGATATAGCATCGCCATCTGTGAGACGTGCGGGTGCATCTTGAAAACTTCGGAAAGAATGTACTCAAATTGCTAATTTCAGACGTTTTTCAAAACGAACAAATGGGAAATCCATTCATTTCAACATGTCTTGGTGGATGTTTAAAATATTCCTTGAAAAGTTTCATCAGGCGAATATAAGTGAATCTTCCTGATGCGCTAAAGCTTCTCAAATGTCAACTGAACGCATAATAGCCAACACACAAAAGCAAACGCACAAAGTTTGCAAGATCAACCAATAAAATGTTTGTCTTTTTTTTGAGCAACAACGATAAATAATGAGACCAGTTATTTGTTTCAGTTTAGCGACATTTTACATACTTTACTTTCGAAGCATATTTCAAAAGTCCCACCCTTATTGAAGGATTTCTAGGCTACCAGGAGTTTTGCGGAATGCCATTACCAATACACAAACTATTCACATTACAATATAATACAAAAAACAAAATCCACCTAAGGGCATCAATCTAAGCAGTATTGGGTGTAACAATTAGATAATGTATTGTTCATTGCGTAAAGCAAACAAGTTAATTTCAGTTTTCGCCAACATTATTGCCACACGCCACTTCACCATGACACTGAAGGCTTATATATATATATATATACATATATATATATGTGTATTTGCCTAAATCCTACCTTAGGTGGACAAAAAGTCGTCTAAAAACCGCACCTTGGGTGACCATCATACTTTGGGTAGACATTTTGGAGTCCAGCTAATGTTTGCATCATAATTTGTCCTCTTGTGCACATGCTATTCAAACCGATACCTATGAAATAGTGGTATGACTCTTGGCATTGGGTTACTATGTATAAACCGTACACAACAGGCACTGCATATAGAACACCACTGAAATATTAGGTATATTGTTAAAAATGTCCTGTAAGAGACACGCAAGTATTAAATATACAACTACATATAACATGTAATATTTTGTTTATTTAATTAAATTTTCTACGTAGGCAATTTACCAAAAAGGCAGTTACTATAGGTTATGACCGTTATGCAAGACTTATGGTATTTTAATAATAAATTACAATGACTCGTATATGCAAATATATGCAAATAGGTAATTACAATATGTGTCCTACTAAGGTCGCATTTTAACGAATGTCCGCCTAAGGTATGATGTAGTGGTATATACATATATATATATATACATATACATATAGACAAATAAGTTTCAAATTAAATCAACAGTATTTTATTGAAAAATTTGTTTCGTAAGAATGATAGCACATCCTTACTCTTCAGAATATCAATGCTGAATAACCGCACAGTAGAAAAATTAAACTTACAATGTAGTGGATAACGTTATCCAATAGACGCTCAAGATTTAAAAGTAAACACGATAGAGCCGTCACTAAAGTATCGCGCCGTGCTCTTCTCACCACGTGGGTAACCATGGAAGCACAGACTTTAGTATTTGCTTACCTCTTTGTCTACATACACTAGCTACTTCGTTCCTGTTGTTGAGGCTGCTCATATCGGCATGCATATGCTAAAGTTCTTATGAATGTTGAATAACGGTACAGTAGAGAAGTTAAATTTATAATACAGTAAATAACGATATGCAATAAACGCGCTAGATTCAAAAGAAGACGCTCTAAAGTCGGCTATAAAGTATCGCGCAGTGCTTCTCTCACCACCTAGGTAACCACGGAAACGCAGATGGTCGCGAAATGTGCGCGACCCTTAAAGATGTCTTTAAAATCAACAAAAAAGGAGGAATACGATATTATGTAAGTTGCATAATAAGTGCTTACTTCTAGAAGGAAACGTATGGATTTAGCTCTACTAAATCCCTACCGCAAGTCCCAGAACTGAAGGAATTCGAAGAAGGTATGCTTAAGCTTGTACAAAATGTTGAGTTTAAAAACATGAATAATCCATTTCAAACAAAACTATCGGAAGACACGAATAATTCATTTCAAACAAAACTATCGAAGAACATCAAGTCTATTAACAACAGGGATTGAACGCTTATTCGTCGCCGCAGACAAGACCACGAACTTTTACAAAGTTTATTCTAGCCATTACAAAATAATTCTAGAAGACAATGTTACCAAGGCCTATAAAAAGGCCCCCATTTCAACCGAAAAAATAAATACCATGGAAGACAAGAACATTGCAATCCAACTCGGTCTTAACGACAAAATCGATACTTTAGCTAAAAATCAAGCCCTCATCACCCTTAAGGACCACAAGCCTAACTTCAACAACAAACCCAATTGTAGGCTCATCAATCCCACCAAATCAGAAATTGGAAAAATCAACAAACAAATACTAGATAGAATAAATTCTTAAACAGTAACAGCGACAAAACTCTACCAATGGAGGAACACCAATGACGTCATGGTTCAATAACATAAGTAAGAAACCCACAAACGCTTTTATCTGCTTTGACGTCTGTAATTTTTATCCGTCCATCACCGAAGAACTGCTACTTAATGCCCTAGCTTTCGCATCTAGGTACGATACTATTTCGCAAAACGACAAACATATCATCTTACACACAAAAAGATCAATGTTATTCAATGACGATAATTCATGGTGCAAAAAGACAATCCCAAGTTTGATGTCACTTTGGGCAGCTTTGATGGCGCCGAAATATGTGAATTAGTCGGTCTGTTTATTCTTTCACAACTAGAACACTTGGATATTAATGTAGGCCTATACAGAGATGATGTCTTAGCCGTTTGTTGTAAAACACACAGGCAGACTTAATTAATGAAGAAAGAAATTTGCAAAATTTTTGCTGACAACAAACTGGCAAATTACGATTGAAGCTAACTTGAAAACCGTTAATTTCTTAGACATTTCAATAGACCTAAGAACCGCCATCTAAAAACCTTTTATGAAACCAAATAACGAACCTCTCAACTACACAAAGACAGCAATCACCCACCATCCATCAAAAGGAATATTCCAGAGAGCATCAACAAACGACTATCTACTATATCATCCAATGAAAATGTCTTCGATGAAGCTGCCCCTCCTTACCAAGAAGCTCTTGAAAGGAGCGGATACTCCTACAAATTAGCATACGATCAATCTCGGTCCACCACGAAGAACAGTACCCCGAACAAAAAGCGTAAAAGAAAGAGGAATATAACATGGTTCAACCCTTCATACAGCGATAGCGTAGCCACCAACATCGGCGGAAAATTCCTCAAACTGAGAGACACTTGCTTTCCTCTACGTCACCAGTTGAACAAAATAATCAACAAAAATCTAGTTAAGATCAGCTTGGCTGTATGCCTAACGTCAGCCAAATCATTTCCGCCCATAACAAATCCATCACGAGGAATAACAAAACCCAGGAAACTACCCAAGACATCTGTAACTGCAGAGACGATAGAACCTGTCAACTAGAAAACAAATGTTAAACATCGAAGATAATTTACCAAGCAACGGTTACAAGACAAGATAACCGTCAAGAAGAAATTTGCATCGGATTGACGAAAAATACATTCAAAACTAGATAATGGTCATACGAACAGTTTCAGAACAGAAAGCAGAAGAAATGCTACTACCCTTAGCCAGTACATATGGACTTTAAAAGACAACATTCCTTACTCTTTAAGGTGGAAAATTATTGCAAAGAGTAAACCATACTCTGTCTCAACTAAAGTGTGTAATCTTTGTCTGAAAGAAGAGGAGTACTTTATTATATGCATGCCCCATATGGCCAGACTCAACAACAGGAAAGAATTAGCCAGTGTATGTAGACATAGAGGTAAGCACTTATTATACAACTTTACATAATATCGTATTCCTCCTTATTTTGTTGATTTTAAAGACATCTTTAAGGGTCGCCACATTTCGCGACCATCTGCGTTTCCGTGGTTACCTAGGCCGTGAGAGAAGCACTGCGCGATACTTTATGGGGTCGGTCGGTCATCCGGGTCTTTTCGTTACCACAGCAACTTTGGAGTGAAAACAACAACTGACTGCAGTATGACCATATGGGAAAACCTGACGCGCTACACTGCTGGAGTGAAAACTATCCTTATAATACACTATGTGCAGAATACGCGCAATACATTTGTTTTCACTCCAGCACAGTGTTGTCATGGAAAAGTGACGTGTCACCGACCGAACCCATAGCCAAGTTTAGCGCGTCTTCTTTTGAATTTAGCGCGTTTATTGCATGTCGTTACTTACTGTATTATAAATTTAACTTCTCTACTGTACCGTTATTCAACATTCATAAGTACTTTAGCATATGCATGCCGATATGAGCAGCCTCAACAACAGGAACGAAGAAGGTAGTGTTTGTAGACAAAGACGTAAGCAATTACTAAAGTCGAATTTCACTCAACTTGTTTGATTTTAAAACCTTTTTCGAGTGTCGCGCATATTACGCGACCGTCTGTGTTTCCGTGGTTACCCATGTGGTGAGATGAGCACGGCACGATACTTTATTGACGGTTCTATAGCGTTTACTTTTAAATCTTGCACGTCTATTGCATAACGTTATCAACTACATTGTAAATTTATTTTTTTCTACTTTGCGGTTTTTCATCATTGACATTCTAAAGAGTGAGGACGTGCTATCATTCTTACGATACAAATTTTTCAATAAAAGACTGTTAATTTAACTTGAAACTTATTTGTCTATACCCTCTCCTATTTGGTCGAGCACTCTTCCGTCATAACGGTGTCACCTATGATGGAATTATACATACACACACATGTATATATATAT
>WURT03127132.1:0-11603 GCA_009936505.3 Holothuria glaberrima | reverse complement strand
TGAAGTTAAGTTTATTTTGTGAAAAGCTAAGAGTAGCTTTTAAATCTTAGGTTGGGGCTGAAACTAATTTGTATTTTCTCTTTCATTTTTTTTGCTTTCATATAATCTTTTTTTTTTCCTTTCTTTTTTAAGTTCTTCGTAGAACGAAATTAATTTTGCTAATGTTATTTTTATTGGCTCCTATACCTCTTTGGAGGATGATTAGAGAATAAAACTGACACTGACGTCGAGTCAGATACATTCTCTTCGGAAAATTTTGCTGTCTGTATTTGTAAAACGTCGTCTCATTAGAGACACGTTGTCTCTTTCCATGCCGTCGTTCAACAAATATGTTTGACGATTTTAGCGCACCCCTTCGCAAAAAAAAATCACAAAAATTGCCGCTTCCAAGTACAGTATTTTTTACCTTCACAAGCATTTTGTCGTCTTCAGATACATGGATGCATTAATGAGGAATCAATGAATATGCACGATTTAAAGGGCATTAACTACGAAATTTGGCGAAAAATGAACCTAATGTTACAAATTACCGTCTATTAAAAATAATGGCCTATCATTCAAATTGTATGGCAAATCCAGAACCCTGATTCTTCGCTGTTAGAAAGCATACATTCTCAACTTGTCGACAGGATGGAACAATGGGATACGTTTGGTAAATTTGTCAATGAAAACATGTTTCTAAAATTCAGCACGTGGGTGTTACAAAAGAAAAGAGATCGGTCAACGTACTACGGAGACTTTTAAAGGTCACATTTCTGCCTTCTCTCCCAAGTTGCTTTGGTCGTTTCAAATTGATGGATAACCTACGTGCAGAGGTAGTCCCGACGTTTACGGGGGGGGGGGGGAGAAAAACAGAAGGAAATTGCACGGTGTACTTGGTGTTGGTTGCAGTTCTCTGGAAGGTAGGGTCTTGTCCTCAGGCGCAGATGTGGGAATTTTCCGGGGCACGAAAGGGAATCACAAGTGCACCTTGAGCACGAAGAGCTCCTGACGGGAGTTGAGGGTGTTGTTTCGATAGGGGTCCCAAAGGCGAAACCCATTAAATCTTCGCAATATAACATGATAAGAATGCAGAAAATTGCCCGATTCCGCGCCAGTTACTCTGTGAAAATTTTGTCTCACTTGATTTTTTTAAATGAAATCTAATTTGCTAAGTATCAGTTTTTAGAAGCTGTAAAATGAATTTCAAAAAACGTTTGTCATGAAACAGTGGCGTAGCCAGGATTTTTTGGGGACTGTGGGGGGATGAAGATTTTTGTGGGGCTTGTCGTTTATTATCTAAGCCCAGCGCCACCATGGGAAAATTTGAGATTTTAATACATCCCAGATCGCCGGAAATAGCACTTGCCAGTATTGATAGCTGCCATCAAGATTTGCAATTTTGGTGAAAAATGTAAAGTTTATTTGTATGTTATGCTTGCTACTTTAATAGGCTATACTAATGACCATTGTATTCGGTGTAAATTGTGAAGTTCACTTACCACTGGTCTTTTTGTAATTCACAACAGGGGTGGCGCTAGGATTGCCCAACGGGGGGGGGGGAAGGGAAGTGACCCGAAGCGACCACAGCCCCGATGCTGTTGAGGGGTTGGTGAGGGGGGATTTGAAGAAAACCTGCGTATACTATAAGCCTACCATGCCATATTTCAGGGCACATATTGCAAGAAATTTGCATATTTTAGAAAAACCACAGGCGCTGATTTCATGTTTTCCCCTGAATATAACCTGCGAAATTGCAAAGCGCGCGAAAATTTTTTGGGTAAGCCTACATTAAAAAAAATCTGTACTTATTTAAAGATTATATAGGTCAATTGTCCGGGCAGTTGGGCCTTATCTTGCATAACTTATATTGCACTACTTTCCACCTCGAAATCACTCAGGCCGTACCGCACGACAGGCACAAGAGAGCATTAACTAGGTTTAGCGAAATGAGATGAAATTCCCGACATTTTCATAAATCCATGTATTCTAAGTATTAAAGGGAGAATCCGGTCACCCCAATAAAGAATTGTATAGTAGACTATCCTATTTCCTGAATGGCTCTCGAAAATCATGTGACAGTATTTTTCTCACTCAATTGTAAATTTACGAGGAGCAACTGCTTGGTTTACCTTGAATATGCAATATGTATGTCCTAAAATGTCATGAAAGATACTTGGAAAAGAAATAGAAAGAAACTTGTGACATTTAGTTAATGATTGTTTCAAAACAAGTTTGGGGCGACTGCTTATGACCTTTAAGTTAATTGAAACGGTGGAAAGGGTTTGGACTCAATTTAGCTGTAAGTAAGGAACTGAGGAAGAGTGCAGTGAGTACCGAAATTTTGGGGTTTTATTGCAGAAATGACCCTCTTGATGAAAGCCAAAATAAGTAAACGGGCCATGGGTAGCGACAGAATTTTCCCGACAGGGCCATGTCAGTGACCCCACGTTCCGACAGCCTCTATATTTGACGGGGTGGTGAGAACGGGATACGAAGGACCCTAACTATCCCATACTATTAATTACAGGGCATATTTTGCATAATATCACATAATACTTCAACAGCCGATTTGCGAACTGACGGTGTTCTTTTGATCTGAATCGTGACATTGCAAAAGAGGGAAAATATTTGGTGAAAAGAAAAAAAAATCATACATTGTATGGAAACCACCTGAACTACCCAATGAAATAGCCAAACTTTACTTGTAAGTCGCTCAGCAACTGACCGTACCGTATGGCACAACCAAGAGAACAGCAACTAGGCTTTGCGATCTTGGGATGAAATTTACGATCTCTGTACAGACTTTAAAAATGTCTAATACGTCTGTACATTTACAGAAGAAAAAAATAAATAAGTACAAAAGGAAAACGGATAAAGTGCTGTCAATTTTTTGAAACTAATTGACAACACTTTTTTCCGTTTTTTTTTATTGCTCCTTACTTTTAATCTTCTGTGCAGGTACGCACATTTTTTACAGTGTACATGTTACTTGTAAGGTGGACAGGATTGTGCTTTCCAGCTATGTGGAATGGAATTTAAAATATACTGAAGAAACTGGAGTAATTTTACAGCGCGCATCGAAAATTTTGGGATTTTCTTTAAGAAATTGTCCTCTTCAGAGCAAAAAAAAAAAAAACAGGTGAACCGTCTATCATTATCAGGTTGAGTAGCCCAGTCGAGAGAATTTTTTTGCCCAGATCGCCAGTGGGGGTGACAAGCTGTCATGGGGGTTGTGCCCCAGCGACCCCGTGACTACGCCACTGTCATGAAAAGAACATCATTAATTTGTAATTTATAGTTGTTCGATTAAAGGGCTGGTTTCCTTGTGTGTATATGGGATAAAGAGATTAAGAGAATTACACATTCATTTCTTTCAGCCTGCCACACCGTGACTTTGGCAGTTGGACCATTTTGGGGTCCAGTAATATTGCAAATACACAATTGGTAATTGTCGTGTTCCCACAGTTAGGATTCACAATAATTACACTAACACTTTGGTTATGTAAGCTAAGTGTATTTGCACGTCTTAACAGCAGAGGTATATTTCGCAAGTCCGCTATCTACAATGCAGCATATATATTTATGAGAGATCGGATTACATATTTGTACATATCTAAGTTAACGCAGACTGAGGTAAACAGTCGTTCAGTCTACTACAGATATTCTGTGGGTAATGGAGGCACCAGGACTTAAAACGGCAGGAGACACTGAAGTAGGCTCTGTTAATTCTTTCCGCCAGGGGAAGAGGGTATGCTACACATCAATCTTGTATACACCTCATCGAGCTCGTCATCCAAAAATATACTGGGTACCAAGGCGCATTTTGCAGCTATTCGACCGATCACATTTTCGTTATTCATTACAATATGCGATTCAGGATATTTTTTTATTATCATGGGGGTTTGTAAAGAGGGTAGCCGTACATCACCAAAGCGCATATGTATTTAGCTGTCTACACAAGCTGACAAGGGCGGGGCATCAAAGTTTACAAGTATGTTCAACCATGTCATGTTTACATAATGCCATTGGTTAAACTAACCTTTACAGTTGCAGTTGATCGCATTTTAATCGCGGAAATACTGAGTAGAACATTTCGAACGCGAAACGCCAGTGGGTGAGGTCCGGGCATGCTTCAGGCTACGGAAAAGTTTTGATCCTATATGCTCTGGAGGCGCGTAGCGAAAGGGGAAGTGGGGTGGTGACCCAATTGAGCATAGTTTTTCTTAATTTTGCCATTTACGCTATTACTTAATTACGGCCATTGCTTATTTGGCGAGTAGATGGACAATCTACCCACAAGCACTAAGCATCAACAATCCCGGCCTTCTGTCTAGTTAGGAAGCCAGGCTTTAAATATTGTCAAATTTGGACTTTGTGGAATATTTAGAGCCTATCCGATGTAATTTGAAGAAGGTTAACTGCAATATTCGAATACCCACGAGTATTTAAAAACTTCAGAGCTACCGAGGTTTCTCTCCCTGGATCAACAATGCAGAGTTGCCCCTGGACACTATCAGGGGCCCTCAGGTAGACCCCAGGAGCCCACCTCGTTGAAGTGCCTCACACACCCCAGTATCTGAAAGTTCTGTCATCCCCATCCCGAACTAATGTCGAATCTTTCTTGCATTATGGAACAAGTGGGTCTGTTGGGTCTGTTGGACTGGGGAAAGGACCGTGACACAACATCTTAACTGGCTCGATTGCCAGGTATCGGGGTGATCACCACATTGTCACAATGCTCCGCCCAACTTTGTAGGCCTACATTACTTAAATTGTACAAAGCCATAGAAAATTTGATGGGCAGGCTGGAATGATGAAAATGTGACCTTTAAAAGTCTCCGTAGTACGTTGACCGATCTCTTTTCTTTTGTAACACCCACGTGCTGAATTTCAGAAACATGTTTTTATTGACAAATTTACCAAACGTATCCCATTGTTCAATTCTGTTGACAAGTTGAGAGTACATGTTCTCTAACAGCGAAGAATCAGGGCTCTGGATTTGTCACACAATTTGAATGATAGGCCACTATTCTAACTAGAAGGTAATTTGTAATATTAGGTTCATTTTTCGCCAAATTTCGTAGTTAATGCCCTTTAAATCGTGCATATTCATTGCTTCCTCATTAATGCATCGATGTACCCAGGGGCGTGGGGGTGCTACACCCCCGGAAATTTTCAAAGCGTCGTCCGTCGGGTAAATTTTGCCGCCTGTCGGGGAAATATTGCCTCTTTCTTTAGACGTTCCCTGACTTTGTTATCAAAATCTTTTATTTGGGGCTTCAGAAATGTCGAGAACTTTCATGATCACCATGTTTTACTTAAGGGGAATCAGTGTTGGGTGAAAATATTGCTTTAGGTACATTAACCAGAGACCTAACCCTGTCCAGATTTAACTGTACTGGCAAACTTCTCTGTCTGGCGGGAAATTATTATACATTGTTGTGAAAGTAATAAAAATTAAGGGTATTGTATCAGTTAGGGTTCTACTACTCTATTCGGGAAGTCATGGTCTTTTGAAGAAATTCAGTTGTCGGGAAAGTAGCAGTACCGTATTGCATAATTGTCTGACATGAAATAGATACTATGCCTGACACTTTGAAACAAAAGCCTTACTGGAATGTGATGCATCTCACCCTGACTGCTCGTGGGGAATGGGTTGGTGGTATTAATAGTCACATGCGTCGGGTCGCAATCGGATTGTTTAGGTTAACTATACCCGTAACACATTGCAGAGGCTTCTTTATTGGCCAGTTCATTAAAAGATGAGTTACCTTTTGGTCAAAGACAGCTGTACACTGCCAGGTCCTCACTAAACTGCGACGACCCTCAGTTTTCCCCCGACTTCATTCCAAATATTAAACAGTTTGGTATGTCCGATGAAGTTGAAGAAGACTGTCGGATCGCAGTCGGGACAGACAGTCAGCTGGTCAGGTCGAGAACAAAATTTGACAGACAACTAACCAACCCGTCTGCCATGCGACTGGTTTTTACTGTAGCGTAGAAGTCGAGTCGTTGCAGTTTGCGCTAGTTTTTAACCTAGCCTACTAAAATCATGAAGTCTCGAGCGTTTACATTTCCTGTAAACTTGCAACTGCGTACATTTTGTATTTCGACAATTGCGAAAGAAGTTTGTGTTTCTGACTCCTTCTGCAGATGCAGTTTCTAAATCATTACCAAACAGTCTTTAAAATCCTAATTTTTGGCACGCTTCGCGCGCATCCTTCATGTGCCCCATTGACCCAACTATTAATTCAAGAAGGACTGAACGTGACTTGGATTATTGCGAAATGCCATGCAACATTTGTAAACTTAGTTCCCAACAATCAAACCTGTTGCGTCATGAAGAAATCGAATGGCAGTTAGTCGATCGTGACTATTTTGAAACCAAAGTGCCAGCTGCAATTTTTAAGGTTTATATAGGGCATATTCAGTGTTGTTTGTACATACATAATTGCTGTTTAAAATGACAGCAATCAACCAAAACGTCCGTAAAACTGTTATTTTCGGCGCGCTACGCTAGCTATTATCTGCTACAGTCGCCTCACACACCGTGACCGTTATTGCGTGTGATCGATAATTCGTGTTCTCACAAGTGAAAGCAAGTGTACACGGTAAGTCTTAGTTTAAACTATGCCCTGCAGTAGGCCTATATTGCATTAAAAAAGTTGCCAAGGCCGGCTTAAACCATTTTAATTACTTACAATCCTAAATGCAGATACCGCAAGAAAAAGACACGAGTATAAATCGTGCCCGCGAGAAGCTCAACCCTATACGAAGCATCTATGTGTGCTACCAGTTTTAACGTTAAACACTACACAGACTATAGATATCTCCACTAACTCTTAACTGAAGCAGTGTGACAAGGCTACTGAATGAATCGTTATCAAAAGAGAACACATATTAACTTGCGACAACTAAACTCATATACAGGGTTAGTTCTTACCAGTGTGGGAAAACTATTCACACCACAAATTATTTGAGACGGTTTTCGACGAAACAATTGTTTATTCGCTTTGTTAACCACACTGGTAGTATTACATGGCAATTCAAGTGTGTGTAAGAATCGACTGTTAGGAGAATAAGGCTTTGAATATTTATCAAACATTTTGCGTACATTGTCTCCATTTTCGGAGACAAGTAGTATCTCCGAAAACGGAGATTCTCCCGGACTTTTTTTTTTGAAAAGATAGATACAGACTGAGATGTCCTGGTCTGTTTAATGTGTATTCAGTGTCATTTACAGACAGTTAATTCTTCATTTTGGTGCACAAAATTGTGTTCCGTTGCTTTGCTCCCTGATTCCCCACAGCGGGACACTACTAAAATGGGCCCTAAGAAGACCGACTGTGTCCCACGTCGAAGAGGAGCTACTACGTCCATGCCAAAGTCGACCTTACTGTTGTAGCAGACAAATGAAAACGGTTACCTTGAGGTAAAATTGACATCGCCAAACGTTAAACTTCGTTTCCAGATGAGATTCTTTTTTAGTTTTTGCTTCCTTTGTCCACCGGTTATTTTTAAAACTTTTACAGTCTCTTTTGTTTTTTCCAAAGATTACTTTCAAACGAGGGTTATGAGCATTAGCGCATTGGGGGAGCACTGGGCCATATGCCCCCTCGCTGATGCCTAATTTTATTTTTAATACTTAAAATATGTAAAAATTTTGATCGCAAATTTTACTTGAAAAAGAAGCCAACGTAGTACCAGATTGCATGTAAGGACACCGAATTTTTCAAAAAATTTCAAAGGGGAGGGGGACACCAATTCCCCTTACACCCCGACCCACACCGGCGATCACATAACATACTGCGTACCGGAGAGAAAAACCGTAGCTACGCCAGTTAACCTTTCTTGACACAGGCACTTTGTCATTCCTGTCTGGAAATGTAACCCTTTTTGTCGGGAAAAATATCCAGCACCCCCACTCATTGATCCTTAGGGACGCCCCTGGATGTACCTGGAGACGACGAAATGCTTGAGAAGGGATAAAATACTGTACTTGGAGGTGGCAATTTTTGTGATCCTTTTGGCGTAGGGGTGCACTAAAATCGTCAAAGATATTTGTTGAACCACGGCATGGAAAGAGACAACGGCGTCTCTAATGAGACAAGGTGTTACAAATACAGATAGCAAAATTTTCGGAGGAGAATGTATCTGACTCGACGTCAAAATGCCTCAAGACGTCCAATACAAAGACCCTTTTGGCGTTCCATACATATGTGTCTGCATGACGTAATGCCGTTTGTTTGTTGGAGCTGCATTTCCAGTCATAACTTATATATATTTCAAGTTTATAAACTATAATGGATTACTCGTAAACTAAATAGATTACTCATTACCTATTCAAAATGGATTATAATATAATCCATATATATCGGTTACGTAATATAACACATTTACATACCAATTGATATCATAACGTAAATATATTGAAACTATAATCAATATAATTTGCGTTTATATCATAACATAATTATATTAATTTTATAAAATATTGTCATAAACGGCACCCCATAGTTATGGCATACAAATGTTTCTTTTATTTTTGTTCATTTTTTTTTAAACTACTCTTTCAGGTAGAAAAAGGCGAAAAATGTCACATGAAAAATGTATGTTTTGGTCTAGGGGGTAGGGTGAGGTGCACAGTCCAAAAATTGTTCCGCCCCCACTTTCATAATGCTTCCTACGCTTATGCTCATGACTACAGTGTGGTATTTCTAGAACATTTAAATTTGTTCAAGCTGTTCCAGGCAGTTCTTAGAAGCTTTGGAGCTGTCATGGGGACCCGTGGTTCTTAGTCGCATACGTATAAGAGGCTTAAGGTATTTCATGGCACTTACGGTAAAGTAGTAAATTTTGCCGATCAAATTACCCTAAAATATAATTGGTTGAGATCATAGAAAGAATTAAAAATATCCGGACCCCGTACCGGTGCTTTGATTAGGTTTTGGAAGGTTTTGTTTTTTCTAATGAGCGCTGTATTTCATGAGTAATAAGTTATCCTAATTGTTAAAAAGATCGTTAAGAGATATTCGGTAAACTTTATCTTGTATAAATCCAATTTGTAATTCAAAGGTAGGCAACGGAGAAATGAGATGAAGGACTCTCCAACATATGCTTAGCGTAGTATTCACTCAGTGTGAACAACAATGGCATGGGATGCAGACAAAGTCCAGAAGTTGACACGAAACATTTCATAAAGTTCACGATACTGGTGAGCTGCTATCATACTTCTTGCATATACGTATTTGGACATTCTAACTAAAACATTGTGAGAATATTGTAAGGGATTGCCTAAATTGCAATATACTTTAAGTCCACGTTCTCTCGTTTGTCATGCCTTTGGAATTAGCCAATAGCACATTCGCTACATACAAGTCAAGTGAGACACAAAGTTGTGTACCCGTTTGCATGCAGTACGTGTGTTTGTCATGTGCTGCCTTACGTCTAGTTGCGTGTGACTTCTCATGCGGAGGAATACATGCGAACGTCCTTTGTAAGCTGCTGTTTTCTGGCAAATAAGTATGATGAAAAAGAATTTTCACTGCAGGTTTTCCTTTTCACATATTCTTCAACATGCTGTCAATTTTTATATTCACTGAAAAAGGTCAAGAGGACGATAAAATAAATAAAGACAGCGTTTACGTACTTAACGACGTAGGGGCATGTGCCCTCGCCTCCAAGGAAAATTAATCAGATCCCCCTCCCCCCCCCCCATTATTTATAAACACCGACTGATCCAAAAGGATTCAAGAGAGTGGTCTAACATAGACGCCACAACATTGAAAGCCATTTTGGCAAAACTGATAATGGTATTATATACTTGTAACACTGAGCTCTTAGAATATGTCAGGATCTAGACAAACGCTTACAAAAAAATACTAATTATTCAGAGACACGCTAACATACGAGTACAAGTTTGGCAAACTTGTGAGGAATAGTGAGGACAAAACACACTCAAGCAGTGTGGCTGCAAAGTAGCTACTGCCTTCTGAAATGGAAATCGGGTAGATGTCATATTGAAAGTTACAACTAACCAGGGGCGGACTGAGCAGTCGGGCAACCGGGCACTGCCCGAGGGCACACACAGATAGCCTACACTGTCGTTTAGGAAATTTAAATGAAAATCGGAAAATTCGGAAATCCAGAGAAATGACAAATCGGAGAAAATAGGAAATAATCTGAAGCTCGGCAGTTTCTGAAAAAGACATTGCTTGCAAACTAAAAACTGGCAAAGCCTAATATCATAAACAGGATTGCAAAGTCTTCTAGTGAGCTGAGTGGACTTCTCTTGATTTAAGTATTCTTTACTACCTGTATTTCTCCAACCTTAAAGACACTGATTGGTGAACAATTGTCTGATAATTTCCAGAACATCTTTTCTTATAGACGTCATAAATTCACATGCAACGTTTATGTTTTGTTGATAAATATAATAGAATAAGTGGTTAAATACTTGCTATTTTCAAAAGTTTAAAAGTTGTTACTTGTTAGAGTCTTTAATGTATATATATATATATATATATATATATATATATATACTGCTAGTAACATGCATGTATAATAAATGTGTAATATGTTTTATTTAAATCATATTATTATAATTGTATTTAAACATAACATGATCTGTTTATTTTAATTAAACAGCAGACTTTTTTGAAAAGTGAGCTCAGTTGTTAATGTGAAGACTGGTATTGAGTTGGTAATCTATGTAGGATAGATTGTGGCCATTATAAGTAGTGTCGGTGAGGGAAAGTTGATTCAGGTTGGGAAGGAGGAGGGCCCCATAACCATTTTGCCCGGGGGCCCAGTTCATTGTCAGTCCGCCCCTGCAATTAACGATGATTTTATCAAGTTGACGAAAGAATTCTAGTTTAAAAAGGGTTAAACCTCTGTTTAAGCCCCATGTGTGTGAGATTTAAATTCGAATGTTATGTTTTGGCGAATATTGATGTTTCGTCGGGTACTGGAAATCCCTTTTCCTTAGCTCGGATGGATTGCAAGGTTGTTGGATCTTAACCGGAATGGTTACAAATTTAAAGAGGTTTCCTGCAATTAATGTTGCCAGTGAGTTTGGGGCCAAACGGGAGGACAGATGGCGTCATCACGAATCTGGTGTTAGGTGTTTGTCTTTCCCCATGAAACCAGCATGTCTAACCTCTGAGATGTGTACTGTGGCAAAGCAGATGATCATCATCATCGTCGTCGTTGTTGACAATTAATCGCTTTACCCCAACGCACTGCTTCGGCGGAACAAATTGACAATTAACTACTGCACACTAGAGATGACAAACAGATTTGTCTGGTTCTTGAATTCTTTCATTGGGCTGTATTAAACGCACCTCCTTTGACCAACAATGGCAGTTTATACAATCAATAATAATGAACAGGTTGACGATAAAGGTTTCCCGGATAAGGTGAGGTGAGGTGAGGTGAGGTGGTGGTGGTTCAATGACTTTGGCCCACATGAAACAGTGTGTGGTGTCTTTTGGTTCCTATGCAGGTATCCCATGTGATTGTGCTGTCACCTTGAGTCACATTCTAGTTGACTGTTACGAATACTCCCATATTCGTCAGAAGTACTACACTGTGCCAAACCTGGAAACGTTATTCGAGCACAC
>WURT03127121.1:0-11603 GCA_009936505.3 Holothuria glaberrima | reverse complement strand
GGCCGTCAAACTAGCTATGTAGTGCCACAGTACAGTGCTGTAATCGCACTAAAATTTCACAATGAGGAAAATTTGCTCCGGGGTTGGGTGTCACAATCGGGAGGAAACTACCAATTACTTATATTTTTATCGTATTTCTGCAAATTAGGAAATCAAATCAAGGTAGATTGAAGTGATTTGACAACAACATTGGTCACCAACTCCACATACTAGACTGTGCAGTGCACTCTTCGTGTTGGGTTATAAGCAGGGTCCTCAAAAGCAGTTCTCGCATCGCAGTTTGCGATATAAATGAATACAGTACGATACAAAAAATTGAAAAAAATATTGTTAATTGCTATACGATATTAAAAATGCATAGCAGTTTTGCTATGCAAAACAATATTCTTAAGGCGGACCCTTGTAATGACGTTCTTAAGTATGCTACTCTGAGTCTTAGTTAATTCAGTCTTACCTTACTAATGATAATAAAGATGTAGCTTCGAGGCATTTTGGTACAACAGAATTTCTTTCACAAAACTAGCTACAAAGTATTTGTACGCGTCCAAGCTTTTATATCTGGTGATGTTTTACTTACAAGATGAAAGAATATGTCCGGATATTGTAAATTTGGGAGTGTAACTTTAGAAACTTTCGCAAAGTCTTCGAACATCGACTTGGGCATTAAAGGCCAAAGAAATATTGCTTTCTAAGTAGGCACATATGTTAAAGTAACAAATTATAAACAAGTAGCAGCAAACAGCTTTATCATAGCTTGTTCCATTCTAGAGATAAGGCTATTTATTGCAACGACAGGGTGCCATCGTAAGATGACTTGAAGCAAGTCTATAATGTCCTATTAGAGCCACATTAGGACAAATCTGTTATGTATATCTTTGTTTTCTTTTGACTAGTTTTTCATTTTAGGAAATGAAATAATGAAAATTGTGCATCCTTAACAAAAATTTAAAGCATGAGGAATAAATAGTTTAGACAGAAACTTGACAGTACCTACGGTGTCAAAGAAATTATTGAGACAGATTATAAAGAACTACATAGCCAATGCATAATTTGTTGTGGCTCTATGACATCATTACAGACTTGCTTCAAGTCATCATTTTTTGCAAATGGTGGCACCCTTTCATTGCAATAAATAGCTATATCTCTAGAACGGAACAAGCTACAATAAAGCTGTTTGGTGCTACTTGTTTATAATTTGTTCCTTTATCATATGTGCTTACTTAGAAAGCAGTATTTATTTGGCCTTTAAATAAGGATCCTCTGTTCCTCGATCCAATTGATTTCACTTTTCTTTTCTTTTTGTTTTTTTTTTTGTTTTTTTTTTTGAACGTAATGTTTCTTGTGTTTGTCACAAAAACTAATACTGGTGATGTTTGACGAAAGAAGGACTCGGTTTCTTACAACATTTTCAACTCCAAAATTGAGCTTCATCAAACTCACAAACAGTAAGCTACTCTACATACGTACAGTAAACCTTCGCCAAGTGCAAGCTTGACGGGCAACATGGCTGGTAAAAAAGAAGTCACGTATATTGTGACGTCGGTGAAAAACCTCTATACATCAGAATATCTTTCTCAATGTTTTGACTCTTCTCACTACAAGGCGGTCAAGACGCCTTCATTTCTAAGAAACGTACGCTTTTGTTCCCAAATCTTTCATGAAATCCTCAAAAGCAAAGGATCCGTTCACCTGTTCACGATTGTAATTCAAAGGAAAATACCTATAGGCCTAAGCATACGTGACGTTACAATACATGAGTAAAGGCTGCTCTTAACTGAATCCTCAAACAAAATCAACTTTAATGCTGATGTTACAGTGTTAGGGCTAAGATCTCTTATATGGCCAAACTTTTCTCAAAATGTACCTTCCAAATGCTGTGACTTTTTATCTCTCATACTAAGTAGTTAACCCTAGGCAAATTGCCATATTCCAACATTTGAAGTAACATTAAAGCTCAAAAATTCTTGAAGAGGTCCGTGAGGGTTTGAACAACTGATAAACAAATTTTAAAAGACCGCTCAGCTAGGCTTTAAGGCTTATGCATAGACAAGGTGGATATTTCATTAAATACACGCCTTACTTGCATGTTTATGTAAACAGCAAGCACGCACACAACGTTGGGGTTCCCAACCTGTGGTACCAGTGGTACATTGGACTTTCTTGGTGCAGTACGCGGCGTGGTACACAGAGTGCTCGAGTTCGATTTTTTTTTTATTGTACTCTTTTTTGTTCACCCTCATGCATCCCTCAAGCGGCTGTACACTGACAGCTATTTGTTATCTGCCATCGTGCACTTATTCATCATTGATGTGATCAATTCATTTTTTCCTCATACATCCCTCAAGCGGCTGTATACTGCCAGCTATGTGATATGGATGTTAACACATAAACGTTATTATAGTTGAATATTGGCAGAGTGGTACTCGGTGGCACCACGAAAATGTGAAATGGTACTCCAGTAGGAAAAGGTTGGGAACCACTACTTTAAACCTGGCGAACAGATGAACATTGCAAACCAGCTCTGTGTGTAGTATAAGTGAACATTATGCAAATGTCAGCATTTAATGTTGTGGGGTTACCATGGATCATATACCTCTAGATACGTTACCAACTGTTAATTTTTTGTCCTTTTTCGGCTGTTGAAGTCTTAAAAGAAGAACACTGTTTTTCCAAAATTTAGTCACATCGTTGTTCTATTTCATGATTTATGAACATTTTTATTGTATTTATTTTGATAAATAGTATATACTTTGTTGATTGCGTACGAACGTGGGTTCAATGGTTGTTTAATTGTGTCATCTTTTGTCCGCGAATTGGTTTTAATAGCAGTGTGGTTATTTACAAGCGTAACTTTTCTTTCGTTTTTGTCTTTTTCATCAAAATCTGGCTGTGTATGAATGCACAGGATTTATCAACGCTGAACCTGTGTAATAAACAGAGGATGGTGCATTCCGGGGGTTAGTGCTATCGCTGGATGCACCCAGGCTGCGCCCTCCTGCATCGCTTGCATAAACCCCCGTTGATTAACCCTTTATTATATTATTATAGTAATTATGTCGGTATCATATTTTACCCATAAACAGCCAACCAGTTGGGGCACATATAAGCTACTGTAACTATGCTGTTGAAAAGTTTTGTAAACAGATTTACATAATTAATGACAACAATTTCAGAATCGAATTATTATTTGATAATTCTAACTATGAATATGCATACTACAAATATGTCTTTCTGACTGCTAGTGTATGCTTTTTTACAACAAATGGACCTAACAAACATATTTATTTATTGCATTTAGTGGATCATTGTAAATTTTATTCTGTCAATTTACCCCCCCCCCCTCATGGGTGTATTTAAATCGTTTTCTTAAGAGTTTTTATCCGGTTTTAATTTTTTCAGGCTAATGGATTTCTCATAGAACATGGCCCACGTTTTCTCTCACTTTCGCAACGCAAAACCAGAAAGCCCGGCTAAGTGAATGACTTGTTGCGCTGACTCGGTTCATGCTTCAAATTTACACTTCTTGACTTCCTTTCGATGTTTTCACACCTTGATCTCATATGACCTTTGAACCCTACCAAAATGTGAAGAACAAAAAAATGAAAAAAAAAAATTGTCCTAGGAGGGAATCGTAACCGGGACCGTCGGCGTGAAAAACCGAGCTCGATTCCACTACGTTCGCCATCAAAGAACTCGTTCAGCATGTAGTGTTTCTAATTATCCTGTAGTTATTGCATCTTTTACAAGTGTTCGAAATTAGGTAATTCAAATAAGAATTATAACTGTAATAATTATGCTTATAAAAAATATCAATGTTTTCTCTGTTATTTTATCTTTGGTATGGTACAAAATTCTACCTTAACTTTTCGTTTGAAACCAAAAGCCGGACACTATTTGGAGGCCCCACCCTCTGTCTATTCAGTTTACGAGGTTTTCGTAGTTTTACCTCTGATAAATTATACCACGCATGCAGAATGTCCAACATTGCTATCTAGAGATATCGTGTTTACAAACAAGCAGTTTTAAGAATTTCGTATTTTCACCTCCGGTGACCTCAAATGACCTTCGTCCTTTACCAAAATCAACAGGATTTATCTTTTGACTATAATTCGCAGGGGTAGAATCTCCAAGAATCTCTGGAGTATTTACAAAATTACGAGCAGTAAAATGAAGTATTTTATTATCTTAATGGCATTGACCAGTTAAATAGGCCTATGCAACAAACAAACGGCTAAACCGCCGCACAAAATGAACTTTTTTTTACAATGCCAGCTTTGTACTTTTGATGAAGCTGGAGATTCATGGACGGATGACATAGGGGGTAGAATGGAACTAGTTGAATAGCAATTGTAAGCTTAAACTGTCCAACGAGAAGAAAGGCTACTGTTACAGCTATCTCAGAACTGTCGAGGAGTTGGTTATGCTGAAGCGTGCTGAAAATCACATTTTAAAGAATTTGTGTAAAGTGCTCTTTCATTTTTCATTACAAATATTAACCATGTCATTTTCTTCGGTCCAATTTAACAATTAAAGATTTGTAAATTTCGAGTACCACATCGAAAGTCTACCTTCCCACTTTTATTTTTACTTTATTTTATTTACATTTGGTCCAGTGCAAGTACAACAAAGCCAACAAACCCCCACATCAGTGTCTATGGGAGGCAGGAACGGGAACCGCATAGTATTGTTCCCCGGCTGTCTGGTCTTCTGCAGTGCGGGAAACACTGACTGCACTCGCAATACCGTTAGAGCATTCGACACCTGCTACGAAGGTTAATGAGAGAAAGGTATTGAGGACAGAGGATCACAGCCGCTGTAGTCCCATTGCTATTTCAAATAGACTTATAGGTCTATAAGCCTATGTTGAAATGATTCCTGTGAATTATGTCTCCCAACAAATAAATGCGGGCGAAGAACGCCTCACTAAATTTTAGTTTTTGACCTTTTTTGCAATTTTAACCCCCTTCATGGTGACTAAATTAGTGACAGTAGTCTTCTTGCCTATATCGATGTAAAAACTGTGTGCTTTTGCATAATTTTTAATACCCAAAATCGCATTGGAGAACACAGGGACACAGTCAACGTTTGGGGGCATCGCCCTGCCGACCCTCCCTCCCCCTTTCCTCCCGCCGACACAGGTCCTCATATTGGTTAGGCTGTTCTCAGTCAGATCAGGCTCGTAACTTTGGTGTGATTTTTGATAGGCACATATGCATAAGGGTAACGGGGGGATCTGCTTCCCTCACCGTAGAAAATATAGGACAAAATCGACGTGACACAACAGCAAAGAAAACAGTAAGAAAGGAATAAAAGGAAAAGGGAAAAAGGAGAGGATCTTGAAAAAGAAAATTTAAAAAGGGAGGAAGGGAAGTAGTGGTGGAATGAATGCTGTGGCTTGAGTAGGGCTAGGGACGATAGAAAAGAGAATGGAAACGGAGGAGTCTAAGTGACAGAGTGAATGGTGCAAACGGCTATACAGAAAAGGGACGAACTTGAGGTGAATCAAGCTGATTTTGCAAGGCAATTATACGTGGAGCGTGACCGAAATGATGAGAGAGAGGGGGGAAGGGTATGGAGCATATAAAAAAAATATTGTCATGATAGTTCCTTTTGGAAAATGCCCACTAAAAATTCAAAACATTCAAAAGTATCTTTTTTTGCCATATTTGCGTGTCCGAAACGCATTTCTGGATTTCGGAAGGGCCGCTGGATATAGTTCGAATTTACGACAGGCACCGCCCTGAAACCGAAACGGTACCTATAGCAGTGCATGGTTTGTCATCTTTTGAAAAATAACTGGGCTGCTCTAGCAACAGTACTTGACTGCTTGGATGGCAATAATTTTGTCCCTTCTGGGCAAGGTCAATGTTCTCAATGTGTCTATTTTTCCTTTGTTCCAGTTCATTGCCCCGGTCTACCCCATGCCCGATATCGTTTCCCTTGTAGAGGGCGACGTTTTCAAACTTTTATAGGCAGGGAATATTGAGTTGGTTGACAGGAGAATGGTTTGTTTGGCGAGATCTAATAGAGGTTTAGGGTTAGATTCATTTCAAGGAAAGCTGATTGTCCCTCCTATACTGCCCCTTTTTCGTCTTCTCTCTGAAGAGGGAATTTCTTGTTTCTCAACATTCGCCCACTACTTTGTCTTAGTGTCACTTAGAAGGTATTTTCCTGCTCTTAAGTCTAATTGGCTTCCAAATTCCATTGATTGCCCCCTGCGCTACGTGTTGCCTGTAAGCAAGAAGGCGTTAAGACATCTCTTTGCTGTAAGTATGTCTTTAAGCTCCTTGAGTTAGATATTGACTTTGCAATGAATGTTCCTCGAGTCAAAGACTTAGTAATTGGAAATCTAAGGGCCCGGGGTTTTATTCCGAATATTCAGATGAAGTCGCCAACAAACTATTGGGTGCGCCGTTTGGAATATGGCTTATAATCAGATAGTGGACAACAACTATAAAGCGTATTGCTGGAGCCTAGCCCATAAGGTGTTAGTGACAAGTGCTAAGCTCCTCTCTTGGAGGATTGGAGATGGTGCTGTAGAGGGAGGGAGACTTCCGTGTATATGCCCTTTTGGAGTGCCGTCATATCACTTCCATTGTACACTAGGTCGGATCTTATAATCATCCTCTCCTTGGGAATGATGCGCAGGTTTCTGATGACTTCTGGTTGTATGGGTCGCCGTCTCTCGGGCTTTCAAATTCCGTTACAAGTCGGGCGTTGTATGTTATTACTGAGTGTACATTCTGTATCTGGAAACGAAGGTGTATGTTTCTGTTTAAAAAACCGGTTCATCCTGGGGGTGGTGTGATAAAATTAATTCCCCACGAGATCAATGTAAGCGTTAGAGCTGACTTTAAAGGTTTCCCTAAAACTAAATTTGAAAGGCTGTGGATGAAGGGTAGTTCTTTCTTAAAACTGATAGCAATAACAATATTGTCCTAAATCTATATAGTAAAGGATGGTTTCTAGAAATATTAGGTTCGGAGTGGGGGAGTCCTGTTATAAACCTTTGGTAAAATTGATCACTGCTTTATTTTATTCCCTTGTTAAAGGAGATGTCGTATTTTAGCTACGTTCCGCCTTTTACAACGTTTGCTCACTATATTTTGATTGCGTCCTGGATTTTTGCTTAAAATTTCTTAATTTTGTTACCTTGGTCCTTACGTACTAAGGTTAATGCCATGTTTTTCTTTGATGTGAAGGGATGACAATTAAATCTAGAACGGGACCACGCATGAAACTAGACCCTTGAAATAAAGGCCTGAAGGTCGAGGGGATGACCAGTTAAGTTTGTTGTCTTTTGGGGACGTAGCTCCTTTGGGGAGCAGAGGCTCCTTCGGGAGTAATGTTTGGTTTCGCCCCTTGGGCCTTTTCTCTTAGCCAGAGAGTCGAGGGGACTTCAAGAGGTATCTCAGTCATCCAGGAGTCATGTCATTCTCTCCCTACTTGCTTGATTTTTAAAGACCATAATTGTTCATGATAATGACAGAATCGTGTCTCCCTAGGGTAAGGTCTTTTAGCTGTAGGTTCCAGCAAACTAAATAGCCTGCGTGTATTGATCTTACTTACAGGCACTTGACTCAGTCGGTATGTTTCTCGTTTGACCAGCGTCTTTTGGTCACTCTCATTATACTAATTTAAGAACTTTGGGTGCTCTTTTGCTTTTTAATCGATACCGCTGACTCTGAAAAAACATGATAGCGCCACTTTCACAATTGCTTTTCGTGTCTCTAAGTTATAGAAAGCATATAGGGAAAGCGATCATAACAAACTTTGTAAAAGACACACACACACACTTAATGCTGCTCGAAACTGGGAAGAGGGTTGGGTGAGGGGTGATCCATGATATTTGTTCTATAAAGCGTTGGTACATTTACCATTTCTAGTCAGCATACGAGCAGATGGGTGCACCTCCCTAGTTTGACCGGGTTAACCCCCATTCGATTTATCCATTTGACCCCAACCTTCAACCTCTCAGAATTTTTTGACATTTGCTGTAATATTTTTTCGCGATGTTCCAATGTTCACAATGTGTAAGAAGGGCTTATATACATTACAAATAAGTCTATTTTAAAGGATGGAAATTTCCAGATAGGCTAAACACCCGCACCGTAGCCTCGATGAGGTGGTCAAGAAACTTTTACTTTAAAGGTCATAAACAGTCGTCGTAAACTTGTTTTGAAACTACAGCTAAATCTCACAAATGCCCTCTCATTTCACTTCAAGTATCGTTTCTTGATATGTTAAAACAAATAATGCGTGTTCAAGGTAAACCAAAGAGTAACTTTTAAGTGAGTTCCACAACTCAGAACAAGCGTATTGTAACATGATCTTTAAAAGCCATTCATGAAATAGGATACCCGGGTACACTCATTCAAACTGGGGTGACTGCATTTTCGCTTTAAATCAAATCTAACTGTTCTTCTTGAAATCTAAACTTGTCTCTAAACCATGAAATAAAGAATGTTTAGATGCAACTTCTAGCGTCTAAAGTGTGTAGTCTTCCCCATCTGGGTGACACTTCGACCTAAATTAAGGCTTCGTGCCAACCGATGATGGTTCTCCCAGTGACGAACTAAGAGCGCTATGGAGAAGTCTGCACGTGGTATCCAGCCGTATCCAGATTATGATATCAGTCCAAAGCTTTACTGAAGATAACATCATTTTGAACTGTTAAATCTAGAAAAACTTGGAACAGAAAAAATTCTCAAAGAGTAGATATACCATCCCTCCCTTGAGGCAACATCCCCTTCAGTTACATCCTACCAAAATAGAAAAAATCACTAGATTAATGAGGATTCCTAAACATATAATCCATTCAATACTTAACGAAGCCTTTGACAAAGGTAATACTATTTTGCACCTAGGCTACCCACAAAGACAAAAGTCTCTTAAAGAGTACAAAGTGTCATCCCCCTTTCTTGGAGAGCACCTCTTCACTTAATACGCCCAGACAAAAAAAATAGGAATAATATCACTACGTAATGACAATTTGAACAGATATTATCAGATCAAAGCTTTGCAAACGACAGCCTTACATGTACCCCCACCCCAGCAACCTCCCCCTAAAATGACACTCATGCACAGGTGAAAAAGGAAGGATCCCCCAGGGTGTAAACTATCTGTAGGCACGCCACTTGTTGCTCCGCTTAGCTATATTGTCATAAACTGCCCCTAATGATTTCGCGCAGGCTACTACGGCCTCGAACACAATGGTTCTAGATACAATATCAACAATTTTCATATGTCCGTCTAAAGATGGACTTAAGAGCCACAATACTGAATGGCAAAAAAGATTAGGCCTACTTGTAGACACCGTTAACCTTTACTTGGAGAGGAAAGCGATGGTCCTTTTTAGGAAGTTGCCAACTCTGAACCTGAGGATGGGAAGACTGTGATCGAGAGAATTTCAGAGTAGCAGAAGAACCACGCTTGTTTAAATTGTTGGTGTTAAATAGTAGGTGGAACTACCTTGTCGGTTTGACTATGGTTTGACCTATTAAAAACTGAGGAAAAGAATTTCAAAGGTTTAAACATAGAATACGTAAGTGCTGTCACTAGTAAGGGACTTGCATGTATAGATTGAAAAGTTTACTTGCAGGCCTGACATCTGCGCTCTTGCTGCAAGGGTTGTTTAAATTAAGGTTGGGGCTAGGAATGGAGCGTATGCCTCTAATACTGGCAGCCTATGTAAGTTATTTGGCAGTTTGGATTGTTTTTATAGCCCAGTGGTAAATCCTGCTGAAGCACAGGTGCGGCCCCGTACTAAAATATTCAGAGCAAAGTTAAAATTGACAACGCATTTCACTCTTTGTGTGTCTCAAAAGGAAGGCTATCCCCTTTTATTTCGCGCTCAACTTGCTTTAAAACTATTTTCTGCTTAGGAAGATTTCCATCGCAGATCTAACCCTAAGGTGGTCTGAGATGATGTGCACTCTCGTTATAAAAGCACCTTGCTCTAGAAGTAAGATCTGATCGAACCCTTGAATTGTGGGAGGTTAACAGATAAAGCACCAGTTACAACGCAGGGAGTGAAGCACCCAGATGCCCAGTATCACATTTTGAGATGGCAGAAGATTGTTTCAAATTATTCCCTCAAGGGGTTTTATATCATTTCAGAGTTTAAGGAAATTCGAATGTTAATGGGTGAGTAGAGGCTATTATAATGGTACCTGGTGGGGTCCAGAGGCCAGTCTAATGTTATTCAAACTTTGGAAGTTACAATGAAGCCCAAGAAACACACTTAGCTTTCAGATAATGATTTTGCCGTAATAAGAATTTGATTTCGTTGTGAGGTTACTCACGTTATCATGCGCGATTGGCAACATTAACGAGAGAAGCGTCTGAAATTTTTCATCCAAGACATCATTTTAATGACAAAACTTGCATTCAACCAGTGCTTGCATGGAGACTCTTCTGTTTCAAAACAAAAATAGGTCGGTTAGGAAGATAAGTCTGATGACGACTTTTCGGCAATCTCCTAGAGAACATAAGGCTCTTTCAAATATGTTTATCTTCTCAAAACTATAGGGAGATGGAAAACATTCCCTTTCTTCACAATTACAAACTTTGCCCTTGAATGCCAAGGTCTCAGGACCTAGATGTGTGCTTATCTCCGGTCACTATGATAGATTTCCGCTCACGTCGATCCACCGCTGAAAAACTCCTCTATGCTGGGCACTTTCGAGAAAAGGTAGAGCACAGAATGTAATGGCCTAACGATACACCGTAACAACTGTTAAAAGACTCGAACTCAAAGCGCTTGTCCACCTTCAGGCAACCCGTTGTCTTTGTTAGGGCTTCAGGCTGCTCCGTCCCCTACCCTCTCGGAATAATCCTGGTGTACGATCAAATTTAAGATTCAAATTCATACAACAGAAGGGATATAATGTTAGACGGATTTCTACATGGTCAAAAAGGGGATTTGGTGTGACTCTCTCTCAACATTTTACTGGTTAAAATGAAAATTGTAATAAATAAATCACCACGGCACGCGACAACATGATAAAGGAAGGGCAATGAAGCTAATTTGGTACACAAGCTGTACGTACAGCGCAGCCTTCGTATTCGCAAGCAGACTCATGGCCGACAGGTACAAATATTACTCCCTAAATTTGTGTTGCAGTAAGCTGTAATGCTACGGATTTACATCAGCCGAGGGCGCACTCTCTGTTCTGTCCCAAAGATAATGCAAGCATATAACACTCTTTGTTATGTTACGTTATACGCATCTGGTCAATAAGCTTTATCGATCCTACGGCATTTGCTTTTAGCTTCCACATATACTCCACCAAAAATCCTTCCATCCGTGTGGTATTGACTGCTCTAAAACAATTGTTTCCACACATATCTGTGGAATATGTTTGCCTCAATCGTGTCTTCGAGTTTACCCCGTCCGCTGAGTTCTAAGCAATTAAGAAAACAAGAAAAGTAAAAATTGATCGTTTCAAGGAGGACAATTCGTCATGCAACACTAGTTCCTATATTAGACCGACTACAAGCTGTAAATGGCCATACGAGGCGGCTTTTATGCCCCACTCACACTATGCCGAAATTACACACGAAGGGGACACGAATTGACACGAAGTAAAATTCGTCTCGCA
>WURT03127110.1:0-11604 GCA_009936505.3 Holothuria glaberrima | reverse complement strand
TCGTGCTAATAGCTTGCGGTGGCCTAGATCAACCACTTGTGGTTAGACTTAAAATGACCAATTTTGTCTGTTGGCAAACTGTAATGTTTGTATGAAATTGAATTTTCTTTCTAAGTGAAAAAACTTAAGGAATTGCTTCTCATGCCAAAATCCACTTTTCTCACAAATTTGTTACAAATAATTGTTTCAGCGTCTTCCAAAGATACAGTCAGGCTTACACTCATTTTATTTCATACTAAGTTAACATGCATCGATCGCTGAGGCCATCTGCACTGTGTACCAGCACAAATCATTTAGAGGATTTCTTTTCGTTTTCAAGCATTAAGGAAAATTTATCTTAAAGGGACATATTGTTAGATTGTTGTTACACTGCATCAATATGGTTGAGACAGAGAAGAGTTCTATAATCCATTCAGTCTCACCGTTCATGATCCGGCAATAGCTTGTCTACACAAAATGTTTTACATGTACTATATTTATGCATGGTGCATCATTTGAAACTTAAAACTTTGAGTAAACAAGTTATTTACGAGCTAAAATTTCTTTCTGTGAAAACCTTATTTTGGAAAATAAAGTTACCGATAGCCACTACATTCTGAATCGTTCATTATTGTGTATCAGTGATTCTCAACCTATCCCCAAGCCCTCTCAGTGCAACCCCGAACTGATTTTAGGTTGTTTTAATAATCATTCCGACGTAGAATACTGTAAGAGAGTAGAGGAGAAAAGAAAAAGCAATTCTGATTTACATTTTAAAAACATACCTCAAGGGTCATTGCGACGAACCCCGATTTTGAGAAGGGGTGTTAACTTGTCGGCCCCAGCTTTAGTTTGTCCGCAGACTTTATTTATATAATTTTGGCCTTTAACTACTGAAAATTTTGAAACGTCTGTCCTCATTATAATAGTAAGGAACTCGTCCCCAAGATTTACAAGTAAGAGCTGCTCGCTTCCAAACAAAAATTCTTCGGGAAAGTCCTGGGAGTGCCTTGTCTCCCAGTTTCTTATTGTATGGTCCTGGGATCACAAAGTGGGGCAAAAAACATAAAAGGGAAAGGAAAGCATCCGATAGACGTCTTAAGGTGGAAATTTCATACAGGCCCACTTGAACAATTACCATGCTTCTTAAAGTAAAACTAAAACATGACATAAGTGTCTGCAAAGTGTCAATTTTTTTGCCCAAGAAGGATTTCACCACCTCGAGTGTAACTAGGCAATATTATTTCATGGTCAACCAAATATCCATCCCCTACCTACCACATCATCCTGAGTCTCCAAAGCGACCAGACATAATTACATTCTGGTTGTTCATAGATTATGGTCAAAGTAAGGAACTAGTAGTCGGTGAAGTGTGCATCCCGGTGAAAATTTAATATATATGTAACATTCATTCTAATGCTCACATTCATGTCATTTTGATGTAAATACCTCAGAACTCTCGGGGACCTCGTCTAGTAACCTCCACCATGCGACATTTCCCTTTAACCTCAGAAAGGCCTGATGCTTACTCATTAAAGGGAGAATGCAGTCACCCTAATAAAGAATTGTATAGTAGACTATCCTATTTCCTGAATGGCTCTTCAGAATCATGTGACAGTATTTTTCTCACTCAATTGTAAAATTTACAAGGAGCAACTGGTTGGTTTACCTTGAATATGCAATATTTATGTCCTAAAATATTATGAAAGATACTTGAAAGAAAAATAAGAAATTTGTGACATTTAGCTATTGTTTCAAAATAAGTTTGGAGCGACTGCTTATGACCTTTAAAGGGAGAATGCCGTCATCCCAATCAGAGTTAGTATGCCCCGTCACTCTAGTTCATGAATGGCCTATTTTGATCATGTGACAATATTTTTGCTTGTGAATTGTGAAATTCAAGTAGAATTTCTCCTTGCTTTACCTATGATTTGTAATAGTTATGTTCAAAACGTCTTCAGAGGTGCTTGTAATGCAGTAAGAGGAGATTTGCCAGAGTTTGAGGATTTTCAAAGCAAACTCTGGGGGGACTGCCTATTGCCTTTAACCGCACGATCTCTGGAGAAGCGCTTTGGGGCAGTTAGGCGATTCCGACTTCTTCCAGTTTCACCCTCGTGAACAAGTTTCATTTCTCTAACCCGTATCTGCCCTTGTATACTTGATTCCCCCTCCCCTTACATTTTCACTTCCTGAACTGGCGCTTCATCAATTTTGGTTAAGATTTTGCTCGAACGCGACTTCAGCCCTACTCCTCAACTTCAGCTCTACTCCCCTTTATTGCCCTTACCCCCAAACGGATTGAGATCCACCCTCCTATATACAGATACAGATATATATATATATATATTATATTATATATATATGTTCAAATCATGATTGTTTAATAATTATAAACATCATATTTCTGTTCCATAAACGTAATATGTCTCCTCAAAATGTTGTCCACTGGCCCTATGAGAGGTAAAGCAATTACAGATTCCATACAGTTGGTCCACGTCACGGTCGACATTGGCTACATCATTTTATGGAGTAAGAAAATAACTGTAAGATGTTACTTACAGATAGATCTGGAATCAACAGCTCTAATTTCTGCTGAAAACCCACTATGTCCATCGTCGTAACCATCCGTAGAAAATTCCACTGATAGAAATGTCCCTTGTAAAACGTATATATTATCCGTGTTAATATTTCCTGTACTGAATACTACAAAATTTATACTCATACTACTCGCTCCGTTTTTAACATGTATAGAATCCGCTCCCTCCTCCGTGGAAAACGAAGAAAAGTTTAATATGAAACCGTTTGGGGAGCTGAAAGTCCATATTTCATTGTAGTTCGGAGGATAGGGTTCTGGGTAACCAGGAGATTTGATCTCTACGCTGTCTTCCTCTTTAAGGAAAACTGTAGAAACAAAATTACGGAAAACTCATGTAATGAAAACTGTATATATTGGAAGAGCGTTTGCACTCTCGCCAGGCGGACATGCAGTAGGAAAATATTCATTGTATCTACGTAGAGACCAAATTAGTTATTTTAGGCACATACTTTCTTCGGTTCTGTATCGTTGTTAAGCTCTGACTTCTCACTTACAAACAAACAAACAAACAGGCAGGAAGACAGACAGGAAGGCAGAAGAACAGAAAGACACACACATATTGAAAGCATTATTCCTTCACTATATCATTTGACATTCATGAATGGAATTCATTTTCATCTAAGACTATAGTGTATGACACAGAGCAGCCTACGAAAAGAAGTTTATAGTAGTAATTTTAGCAATCCAAAGTTTTGCCAACTGGTCTGTTCTCCCTATAGTGTAAATCTCAAACCGTAGTTTCATTCATGTTACGTCCACCGCTGAATACCCAAAAGTAATTACTTTGAAACCAATACTGATGATAAAAAATCTGTGTATCTTGAAAAGAAAAACATCAGCGTTTCTCGAAAAAAGAAAAATATTACATCTTCTGTTCCATTGTCTAAGGAAAAGAACCGTGGAGCGTCCATTATGAGTCTTCTAACAGGCATAATTGTCTGCCACGTTTTAACAGTGTAACTTTGTTTCACAAGCATGATTTTCTTTTCGTTTCAAACATTTGTGTAGACATATCAGCAGATTAGAACAATCTACAATGTTGGCATCAGGTAAGCTATCGATCTTTCATGCAACTTACCTGTAGATGTTTCCACTGCAGAAGAAATCCCCAGCAAGATCACTATCAGTTCAAAGCAAAATGGGTTAGACATTTTTAATCCAATACGAGCTGTGTCACAGATTTGGTTATTTTCCTCAAAATGATAATAGCTTTGATACGAAATGATCATCGCTAGCCTTGAGACGAAACTACCTGTACGACTTAAACTGAAGAAGCCTTCGAAAACAATTAGCACCAGCCATTATGTCACTAGATGTTGGTAAGTGGAAGGAAGTGAATTTTATGCAGGTTAAATTGTCCTCCAGTTGTCAGTTACAATGACACAAGCTAAGATATAAATACGGTAGTTGTAAATGGACATGCAAGATGTTCAGATGTCCAGACTGATAACGTCTTAGAATAATTAAGAATTTCGAAAAGTGTACATTGCTAGCCAAGATAAGGGATAAAAATAACTCAACAACTATTCACAAATAATATTTTATTTTTTTGCCGTCTCAGGTTGATATAAGGGAAAGCTCAACAACTTGGTGTTGTTGGTACAGTTTTAATAACTTCACTGGATGACAAAAGTTAGAATTTTGTTGTCTTATCGAATTCCGTTAATTAGTCATATCACTTAAATTAATAAAAGGTCATTTTCGACTGTTTTGTTAGAGTTTCCACTTACAAAATTACGGCAGGACAACAAGCTTTAGAGTTTATTACCCAGTTACCGACTTTCTGTAACTCAACGTTTTTCTACATTGTCAAGTTGTCTATAGAGGTCATGTTTCACACATAACAGGGAGATGATAGGGAAGGAGATCCAACGCATCAAATCCGTTAGACAATATGTATTTCAAAATAATTTAATCCCTCTTCAGGTAACAAAATTTGATTGGCTGGTCCCTTTATTTCCATTGTTTAGCCTTTTCTGACTTACACTTCGTAGTAATGGTCCGCTCTCTTCATCCCAAGTAATCCAGAAACAAAGGTCATTGTTACCACGTTACCTTGAAGTGCAGCCTCTTTGTCAGCAAGGGCCTAGCTTCAGTAAAGGTTTTAAGTTAAACGACTGTCCATAAACGTTTAACTAATATAAATTCTTTGTGCTCCTAAGTTCTTAATGGATCATGACGTCATCTTGACAAATTATTATAGCCTACCAAAAACATCACAATTTACACAACTTTCCACATTATTAGTAAGCATTGTCAACATGGGGTTTTTTCTTTTTTAGAATTCTTTGCTGAAGTTAAATGAAATGACCTTATCTGCTATGTAAAACGACAAAAGCTTAAAATTTTGAATTTTTCCTTGACGACTGGCAATGAAATGCCAATTGATGAAATCATCATTATGAGAGTGTTTGAGATGTAGCACACTACACAAACCATCGTCTTCAATACCAAATCTCTTCCAAGTCGTTGAGTGTGTTCCCACTTGAGTACGAGCAGGCGATCAGATCCGGATGTGACCCCGAACAGGGGATCAATTTGCATGTGCGAATGTTCTATTTCCCCGGATGAGATCTCGAGAGCTTGATTGCCGCTTCGGGAAGGAAGAGACCCCGCGCAGGCAATCAAAAAAAAAAAAAAAGTGGAAGCACAACGGAAGATCAAGGTGACCCGCGATCAAAGCAAACGAATGACGTACTTCCGCAGCGCAGCTTGTTATCTCATATCCCGCGCCACACAAACTTTTGAACACAAACATGACCGGCAGACATAATTTCAATGACGCAACTTCCTGTCGCTTGAAGAGGAGTCGATCAGATCTTGCCCAGGGGTTCAAATGGGAAAGCTCTTGCGGTTGGCCATAAATTTTTCCAGTTGATTGAGCTTTGGGATCAGCATCTGGGGCAACCCTTTTCAATTGCACTGAAAACTTGGTCGCCATTCTTTCCGTCCTGGCAACTAAGTATTCATATTTACAAAATTTTGGTGGCCAAAAATTTGTTTTTGGTCGCCAGTTTTGTAACGGTATAAAATTAAAAGAAAATCATTGTGAAGGATATTTCCCATGCTATTATTCCCTTTACATTCTGTATAAGTTAAGAAAACAATGGTCTTGCGTCACTCCCTTCAATTATTTTCACAGGTTTTATTATGTATGCACATCTAATTGGTATTCAACTCTAGTGTTAACTATGTAAATAATGTTTTGCGATGTCTTTGCTTCAGCGGAGATAAACATGAACAGAACACATTGACTCTCTTTTAGCCTTTATTCATAAACGAGCAGGGCTTTCTTCATCTTTATATATAAATAATAGAAGTTACTAACATTATTAATAAAAATAATAAAATTATTTTTCAACTACTCTCTTGTCTTGCTCTCTCTTTTCTTATGTAAATTTCTGTTTTTGTACTTCGTTGAAATATACTTATACCACTACCACTTAGTATTACTAATCACGAAATAACGGAATGTAGGCCTAGATGTATTTATCTGAATGCAAATTAGTCACAGACTTCCGGTCCTGCATATTATGTTTCCAAGACTATTGCAGTGTATTTGCGGGTGTATTTGCGGGGTACCTTGAGACTGGGTCTTAAGGTTATCTTGCAGACAAGTTAGTCACCAGTTTTTTTTTTTCGTTTCATATAAAGGCTGGCGACTACAACACTTGCTGAAGGTGGGTTGTAGTCGCCAGGTTTATTTTTAGTCGCCATTGGAATTGTGAAAAGTGAAAATATCTAAGGATAAGGAAAGAAAGAGAATAAAAAAAAACTTTGGTCTGCTCTTAACCTTTCGACCTGTCATATTCGAACCATTTCTGAGACAACTCTCCCTCCTCATAGACCCCGACGGGGAAGGCTGATCGCAACCTCCGTCGAGGAAATCTTCCAGTTTCGTCGGGGAGTCTTAATGGGTACGATGAAGTACGATACCGTATGTAATCACTACAGCGATTAGTAACCCCTAGGGTTTACTTTATTTTGCCCTTATGTAGATGGCATATTCTTCAACAAAAACCCAAGTTTTCATTTTTATTCAATGAAAAGTCAAAATTTGCAAACTGTGTCGACAAAAGCTCAGAACTTTCAAATTTTTGCAATAAAAAACCCAATCTTTACGAATTTTCCTCAGTAAAAACCCAAATATTTCAAATTTTCTTGAATCATTAAGCCTCAACATTTCGGCAACTAGTCGCATTTGTCGCCTTCTGGTTGCTTTGGAACCCTCGTTGGTGAGCTTGCCCCCCCCCCTCCTCGTCGGGCAAATCATCAGTGGTCCCACCTTTGTGTTGTTGACTACCAAGAGAAGTTAAAACAAAATTGACACGATGATGAAGTTGGATACGATGGAAATATCAAAATCACCGCGTGCTGTAGCAATGGTATCGATATAAAAGTCCACGTAGGTCAAATACGTTTTGGATGAATCAGCATTAACTAAACAGCATATATTAGAGATTTTGATCTCAACACTGCCCTCGTGTGAAAAAATGGCTTACGTATAGATCACCCAGGACAAGTTTTTTTCACTATTATCGTAATTGTTGGAAACCATCATATATAAGTTAGAGTAATTGACAATTGGGATTGTAAAACTGACTACTGAAGTATGCGAACAATTGAGGGGGTAGCTGTCAGTTACATAATGCGGGTATACAAAGTTCACATGAACTCTTCTGGTTTAGAGCAACAGAACATGAACTTATTTGACACCTTCAGGCTACATTTTGAAATGTCGCTTGTTTTGTGTATTATCATTATGCTTATTTGAGCAGTATCACATGAACTTATTTTGTTAAACTCTTGTCACTAAATCGTTACTGTAATGTTTGTTCTAGCAAGAAGTTTTAATCAGGCATAAATTCGCAAGGTTTTGGTTGTCTATTAAACACATCACGTGGAGCATATATTATGGTTCAACTTCTCGGACTTTTGGCTAAGATCATGTGTAGTACCTGTTCTTTTAGCAGGCCTAGAATGGGACCACGCATAACAGTCCAATGATGTAGAGGTCTGAAGGTCGTAAGGTTGGTCATGTTCAGTCTAAGTTGTTTTGGGGAGCAGAACTCCTTCAGGAGTAAACGTTTGGTTTTCGCCAGAGAGTCGAGGAGACTTTGGGAAAAGTACATATTTTGGTTCAACTGTTTACTTCCATGAAATCAATTATCTCTAAAGCATTAAGTTAAGTGCTCTGAAACAACCGATGGATAAGCAATTATCCATGCATAAGAGCAGCGACGACAAAACTTAAATTAATTCAATGAAGGAAAAAATTCAGGAATTCATTTGGAACACATATTCAGAGAAGTTAATGGATAACGTAGGATCGACAAAATCTTATGCAATGTTTTATCTAATCGAGTGAAATCTACATATTCTTGTATCAAAGAAGGATCAACTCAAAACATTTTTTGTCATTTTTTTTTTTTATGAATGTATCAATTTAGAACCTTGCCTTTTTGGCACTACTAATGAATCATAAATTTAGACTGAAGGGCCCTTTCCAGGCCAGTGTGCAACTTTTTCAATGGGAGGTTCGACTTTATAGAAAGTGGGCCATTAACATATAACAACATATATCTAAGCGGAGCGCCACGATGAGTTGGGGCATAGCGTAGTAAGGAGATTGTTGCAAGAAACGCACCCTAGGTTGCCGAAAACGGCACTTTCCAGGCCCTAGTAAGTCACTTCTCATTTGTATATCTCATTTGTTAGAATTGTTCTTCCCACACCATTAAAGGAAAATGAGAAAAAGTTTATTCTATAAGATCAATTAAGCCACTAGTTGTCTCACTGGTTATCGGAGCTGTAATTGCTCCCTGGTGTAACGTAATGTTTCATTACAAAGCTAGTGCAGTGCTTAGCCAATTTGCTTACCTAAGACGCCAGTTCATGCAATCTGATGCATGTAAAGCATTGGAAAATTTTGAAGCTGTTACTACATGTAACTCTATTTCAGAATTACACACACGTACTGACACATACAATCAAAATTGACGAAGCACCAGTTCAGGTAGTGAAACATGCGAACGAAATGTGACAATGAAGAGTTTTGTAACTCAGTATTGTATATCATGTTACTAGTGACACTTGTAAATAGTTTGATATTTTACTGATACATTTCAAGCTTATCTTACATAAGAGATTGCTAAATCGTTCCCCTCTGATGCCATTTACACTTTAATAACACCACGAGTTGTTGGCCCTCATTTAAGAGCCATATGGCCCTAAGAGCTACATGGCCCTCATGTAAGAGCCATATGTCTCGATTAAAATGACCAAGTTCATATTTTCTACTGGAATACTTTCCATAACAACCTTGGCAAAATGGTTGTATTTAATGTCAACCCTTATATTTCTGCACCCGATTTATTGCTTTATTGTCACTGAAAGATGATGGTTTACATCATATATCAGCTTCAATTCGTAACGATCGAGAGCAGAGAAGTAATTTGAAATGAGCAATAGCTTGAACGTTAACGCGGCGTCTTCTTTTTTCATTTTTCAGCAGTCATTAAGTTCATTCCGCCGGTTTTACTTCATTTATATATTTATATATTTATATATATTTATTATATATATATATATATATAAGAAACATTTAAACCAGGCATAATTCCACCATTTAGCGAGTTCCTTCCGCGTCCATTAAATACATTAACATGCAACTTTTTGGGTTGCTGTTACTTCCGCTGAAACTGTTTTTGTCGAAGAATGGTATAAATTGCTTTAAAAGGTGAACTTATGTACGATTTCAATATCCTCATTTATGCATAGAAGCAGATCGTTTACAATAGATGAGACGAATGAATTCAACTTAGAAAGCGATCTGGTCATATGTTATTAGTTTAAACGATGGCGAATTAGAGCACTGATGACCCCCTTCCCCTTCTTTCACCTTTTCCACTACAAACAGAATTCTATCAGTTAGGCGCAGAGCTGTTGTGAAAATTTTAAGATTCTGTTGCAACTCCCTGATTTAACTATAGATTCTCCGCAAGCTACAGTGCACTCTCGGTGACAAGTTTTAAGATCCTCAGCTTAATCCATGTTAGGGATGCCATCATCTTAGCCCCCCCCCCCCAGAAAAAATTATAAAAATCTGGATCTGCCATGAAATTTTAACCGTCTCCGATCAGCAAATAGGCATAGTACTACAACCGTATCTCGTTGAATAGACGCTTTACCATGTGACTTTCCCATATAATAAGACCTGACTCAAGTTACTATTATCGTACATTATATAAAAATGATAATTGATCACACCGATTAATTATCAAAACGTCAGTCACACTTCTAAGACAAAACCTGGTTCTTATTACTTTGAAACTAGTTTTCTAACAGTCCGTTTTACATACAATGAGATTTGTGAGATACCAACTAAATTATACAACACTAATAGTCTGCAGCTCTATATCAGTCCAAAAAACCTAATACTTGACATACGGTTAGCTCTTTTCTTGGTCAGCTGGTGGAGATATCGTTCAGCATATAAGACTTAAAGGCATCTTCCAGTCTGCCAGTTGCATTTCACAAGGGTCTCATGTGGAAGAGAAAAATTTTCCAATTCGTGTCCTCCAAACCCCGTAGCAATACTCTCTTCCTAACTCGAGATATCTCATATTAAAGAGTACTTATTTTTGTCAAGAAATACCTCCAGTTCTCATCAATGTTACAGATTTTTATGTAAAGTGGTAAAGTGGGCACATTGCCTCAGATTTCGTTTGTTTTTCTTTGAAATTGAATGTCCTGTTTGGCCTTGAAATTTGATAAAGTTGGAAGGTTTGAATATGTTTCCATGTAGATTTAGCACAAATCTACATCATTATGTAGGGCATAACAAACAAAGTTGCAAAATATGCCCTACAGCAGCATTAATATGAGAAAGAAATTCGATTCTATGTGAAATTAATGTGCCGCAATGATGTCACAGATTTCCCATAATGCACTTTATATTGAGAAAAAATTGCATTTCTTTGAAATTTGTATCTTCCAAACGCTGCAAGCTGTTGAGATGGGTTTCACCTCCTAAAAGACAAAAATTTTCTACATTTTTTGAATTTACTGAATTTTGTCTCTTGAAAATCCCTTTAAAATAGTTTAATTTGAGCTCGCCAGGTGTGACCGTTTTGATAAACCAACACCTAGGTCCAATCCTATAAGCCTGTACAGAGCGAGTTTTTTAGTTAAAAACTAAATCGATTTGCAATGGACATTTGGGGAAGGATGCGAACCGTCGATGACAGGATGAGGACCATCGACAACACGATGAGGACCGTCCAAAGGAACAGAGGGTGGCGGTTGCCCCCCAAACCAAATGGTGGGGATAAATTGCAATTTCGCCCCCCCCTAAATTTCCTTGGAGCATTTGAGTCATTGGTTGATCGATTCCTGTCGGGAAAATACTGGATGGCTGACAACTGATAGCGGTTGATTATCGAAAAAGGGAGAGAAACGCCACTGTTCAGTATGCAAAAATTTTGTTAAAAATGTCGTTGACTGTTCACGTAAAAACGGACACCAAGACACATTCACTTGTTGTGACAATAATGGAGCTATTATATCAACTTCTCGGCCGTTTACACCTTTGGAAAACTGGTCACATTTCTTGCTATGACAACTCAAATTGTTGGTCTTTCACCCCACTACAGAACTGGTCACACTACCACAACTTCGGACGTGACAAACAGTCTTGTAGTACTAGCAGACATCCCCAATATCATGTCCTTCATCCCCCAGAACAGTGATAAAAATGATAGACATATGTTCAAGTTAACATCGCAATTCTCTGAGCGATTGTTTTCGTAGGGGGTGTGGTGAGGTGTGTTATTCATTGTAGCCCCTTTTCAATTTTATTATCTCGAGTAGTATGGTCAGATTGACACTGGCGTTTTGACTTGATTTACTACAGGTTAGAAAGCCACTCAAGGTTTAACTGGGAACCGTCAGACCGTGGCTGTATGAACGTGGGTGGACATGGCAAATGTTCGCCTCTTTTCGACTAGTGCCCAGATAATTACGGGGCA
>WURT03127099.1:0-11604 GCA_009936505.3 Holothuria glaberrima | reverse complement strand
TCTCCCAACAGTCGCGTTTTTTCATACCATATTTCGCCTAAATCCCAATCTATAGAAATATATATATATATATATATTTATATATTTATATATATATTTACATATATATATATATATACCTGGGTCCTACCTTTGGTGCTTTAAAAATGTACATTAGGTCGACATTTAAGATAGATCGACATATTCGTACCGACTTAATGTTTGAGCTCTTATTTGAACCCCTTCAGTATATACTCTAAGTACAAAAAGCCATTTATAATATGTTCATGGGGCCCTCTTTATTATGTTTCTACATAGGCGTCGTATACAAAACCTATGGTTTGTATATTTGCAAGTGAAAAAGGGGTGTTATATCTTACGTGCTTCAAAACACACCTTAAGTCAACAGATTAGTGTTGTGCAATACCTCTTAATATTTTGTTTATTTTATTATAACTTGTGCGTACGTCGTACATATTAATGACACCATATACATTCTTGCGGGCGCTGATGAAGTTTATGGTGTTATTTTTATTTGAATTTTCCAGTGTCTTCATCTGCAGATATATTTAATTATGTGTTTGTCGACTTAAGGTCGCATTTTAGACGTTGTCGACCTAAGTTGGACCCAGCGTTATATATATATATATATATATATATATATATATATAAGTGTGTGTGTGTGCTTATGTGTGTGTGAAGAGAGACGTATAGGCAAGTGCCTATGTTAGAGGAAAATGGCCTAAGGTCTCTGTGCGACCATTAAATACAGCGTTGCATTGACTCATTAACTCATTTATATATATATATATATATATATATATCAAAGACTCAGTGAGTGACACAGAAATACGCTTCTGCAACGTATCAGCAAATGTGAGAATCTAGATTTGTAGTGTGTAGTTTGGCCTTTTATCAGCTTTTTATCAATGCCGAACTTAAAATGCTGGAGGGTGACCAATTTGCGTTCATGCCATGATTCCGTTTAGGGTGAACCAAACCCGGAACCACGGTCACCGGGACGGCGTCTAGTGTAAAATGTGGTCACGATGATACTTCGACGTACACGGGGTGAGACAGCCTTGCAGTCACGTTAATATTCTTTCAAAGCGTGTGCACATTGTCATTGTGAAGACGTATGACCAAGCTGTGAAAAACTATTCATTCTTCAGAACTTAACTTATTCAGAATTATTTACCGTACTTTCATACTAGGGTCTTGTTTTCAGGAAGTTTTAGTCTATAGAGGTGGTTTACGTGACGTCATCGTTGCACGATGGATGGCAAAATACTACGCGTACACATATAATAGGAGTTTACGAACTACAGAGTCACTAGGGTACGTGTATGTAAACGCATTGGTATATACATATACTGTATGATGCTGTCCAATGCCGTCCAATGGTGACGTCAGTGAAAGACATCTATAGAGAGATTTTCACGCAACGTCAGCGCATTTCAGTATGGCATGCTGGCCGTCACATTTAATGCACAGGTTTGTTATCGATACGCGTGCACAGCAGGACCTAGACACACTGTTGAAAATTTCTGTTAATCAACAGACATCTGTCACAGTACTTGATGCCCAAATTATATATAATTCTCTTTAGGCTACATAATCACTATCGTAACAAACAAAATTGCCAGTTTTTGGCACCTGTCTCCTCGGCCTTTTGGCTAAGATAATGTGTAGTCGATGGGAGTTTAGAAAATGTCTTTTCGGCCTTTAGGCTAAGATCTTTCTTAGAAATGTTGAAGTCTAAAGGCTCAGAGGTTGATCATGTGACCCCTCATGGAATGTAGCCTACATTGAATCAGGAAGTTTTACATAATGCCTATAAAACTGGTCAAGATTTACAATGTAATCTCTTTTAATATGATGTTTTACAGAACATTTTAGTAGTTTGGTTTTACAGAAATTGTTTAAATTCTTTATTACCAAAGAATGTTTGTAAATGAACAATATTTATTCTTAACAGTGTACAATTGCGATACAATGAGCGAATGACCTTGAAAATGTCCCACAAAGAGAAAAATGACCAATGCAATGACGTCGGTGAAAAACCTCTATGACAGAAGGAACTTATGTTTTGTGAAAAGGAGCTGTCCAAACCTTTTCCTATAAAAGTTTTCAACTCTCTCATCCATTTTTACTCTTTGATACAAACTATTATAGGCTACACAATTTTAAAACGAGGGTGGTATATAAGATGTCCATACATCCAAATGCTAGCTTGTTAATCGAACGTTCTGCACCGAGAGGTGTAAGACATTACGTCCGGTCTTTTCTCCAGGTTATTCCGGTTAATAATCTTACATCACATAGACGAAGCCACGAAGGTACCTGCTGAATGGAGGATTACCTTCCTAGCAGGTCGAATATGTACTACTCTTTTGACGTACATACTCTAACTACGAATGCAGCCAATGTAGGTTAAGGAATAAAACACGTCCGCCAAGCAGGGCAAAATTGAGGGCTGGGATATTTGCCCTTCTGACTGCACTAGGCAAGTTGCAAGTTGTGGCACATGATTTCTCAACTTTGGGTTTCGATTCTCTTATCGTTATTCCTAAAAAGTATAGCAAATACTACCTATCAGAGTATAGGCTGATCTAATATAACGTCTCCCTTTAATCGGAGAGTTGCTATTTGACAATAGAGACCATTATCCCAATTGATCTCTGGGCAGAGACAAAGAGATTATCCTAAGAGTAAGATCATCCAGAGAGAGACACGTCATCTTTATCATAGGGCGAATGGGGCAAATACGATGTTTTACCTTAACTTAACCTTGTCCCTAAAATAAGAATTATTTTCATTTTTATGTTCTGGAAATTTCTGAAAATTGTCCCCATTCGTCCTGGAAAAAAATACGGGAGGGAAAGGGAATGTCTATGCACCACACACACATTTGAAAAGCTACCGGAATCCAATGCTATCATATCTATAGGAGTAAAATTAAATCGTTCTTTTAAAGGGGCTTATTGAGTTGGTTCACATAATTCATGATTTTTTTCACACCTGTTGAGATTTACTCACATCTTGATGGTAAATGATCAAACTAAGAGATTCTGCACATCTAACTCACAACTGAAATGGCAATGATAGTGTAATTAATGATTAAAATCATTTATTAATGATTAAAATCATTTATAAATGATTAAAATCATTTATTACAACTTTGTGACCAGACACTTTTTACCATAATGTAGTAATCAAATGCAATCCCTTTCAATATTGTTTACAAAAACAATACAATTACTCACATTTTCAGTAACTGTAGGAAGTGAAACATGAGTAATGAGGCTAATAAGAAGCATTGTCATGCAATGATTTCCTTCAAACTCGTCACAAAAATAACCAATGTCAACTCAATGAGCCCCTTTAAATCAGGTAATCAGTCACGCTTTGGTGCTGGCCTTTGAAATTGACTATTATTTTAAACGGGCTCATTGAGTTAATATTGATTATTTTGTAACAAGTTTGAAGGAAATCATTGCATGACAATGTTTCTTATTAGTCTCATTACTCATGTATTACTTCCTGTAGTTACGGAAAATGTGAGAAATTGTAGTTTTTGTGGACAGGGATTGCACATGATTACTACCTAATGGTAAAAAGTGTCTGGTCACAAATTTGTAATAAATGATTTTAATCATTAATTACCATATCATTGCCACCTCAGTTGTGTGTCAGATGTACAGAATCTCTTAGTTTGACCATTTACCATCAAGATGTGAGTAAATCTCAACAGGTGTGAAAAAATCATGAATTTTGTGAACCAACTCAATAAGCCTCTTTAAAGAGGCTGTTGCACTTCTCCAGACATATCTAGAAATCTCCCGGTATCTCTACTAACAAGTGGTGACTGCATTTTAATTGACGTAAATTCAAACAACACGTTCACCTATACGGACCAGTGGTGAAGCCCATTGCATAGAGCAGACAGCTCCCACACAGAGTGGATATGACCTTGAGCAATTTACACTCAGTACAGGCTACTGTAGTTTTATCTGGCAAGTACATCAATATTGATGCTTTGTATTTAGATCGACTGGAAGAGCCAGAATTAAACTTAATTGGCAGACTGGTAAACTTTTTACAAAGTTGGAGGATTTTTCACTTCCTAGGCGAGATTTTTTTGTTTTTTAAGGTTGTTTATTCCGCAGATTCTATCCTCTCTTCGCGACCTTCCATATGTGTTGTATTTAGGTCCCCATACGAACTTGTCGTAAGTCTGTAATTGTATTGTACTCTTATAGACGTAAACTGTGTAGGTCTGTTATAAATATTTGGATTATTTCAGACAAATTTAAACGATGAAACACTTATTTGTTTGCTCTTTAGCAACTCAGGTTTCGACACAGCGACACGTTTTAAGTAATTTTATTCTGTTATTTCCATTTTAATCTCCTATTTCATTCTTAAAGGGTCCGTATAATAAATATCGTTAAAAGACCATGCTCTTCTTCCGTTCAATGCTCCCTTGGCAGTTAGGAGCTGAGCTTTTCTCCAGGAAGGAAAAGAGCACACCTGTGCGGCGAGAGCTGTCCCAGCCGGATGTAATGGAACATTAACGCGGCGTTCAGGTAGTACTTCGAATAGTAATAGCGTTGTTAGACGGTCACAATAAGGCCTAGTGGACCAGCTGTGTTTTACATAAGGTCTTACAAGTGGATCATCAAAAATGCATTTTTGTTCGATTCATTCCACTGCATTAATGTAAACTATTCAAAGTGTTTGAATGGTCCGCCCTTGTCAAAAATTTCAACCGAGATTCTGACCACCTTCATGTCTGGTGTTCAGAGACGACGCTCTCATTTTAAGATGAATTCCATGACGTTTGTGTCTCAAGTCTAGAATTCCTTTTTCCAAAGTCCCCCTGATTCTCTGTCGAATAGTCAAGGGGCGAAACCAAACGTTTACTCCAGAAAAGAACGTGTCCCGAAAAAGACACAAACTTAACAGACCAACCTCTCGACTCTCAGACCTCTTCTAAAATTACAAGAATAAATATTTTAGGGGTTGGAAAATGAATTTCATTCATTCAACTCCCAATTTCATAGCTTACTCCGTTGCTGACAGTCTGCTGAGATATAAAATGTTGAAATTTATTCACTTGAATTGAAATAGTTGATTACGCAGTAATTTGTGATATCCTTCTTGTACGACTCACATTACCTGCTTTTGTTACCTTTTGAAATTAAGATGTTTATATGACCTTGAAACATTTACTGTTCCCTTGAATAGCATGTTGAATAGAGAGGGCTTATACAGCCATGTCACCCTGTAACAGTAAGTCCAGGGAGTTGCCACTAGATAGTGGCAGCTCCCTGGCAAGACAGTGACCCCATTTTGGCACAAGGTGCAGTGGCTTTCCAATAAAAAAGAAAAAAAACAAGACGGTAATTTGAATAGTTCAAGAATGACATTACAAATTATTGCGCAATCTGCTATTTTAAATTGAGTAAAGGAGCTTCAATATTTTATATCTCAGCTTAGGAATGTTCTGTGATGGCAGTTGGACCATTTGGATGCATTTGTCAAGCTTTGTAACATATACTTTTGAAATTTTAGCTTTAATATCAAACCTTTACGCGTCAAGGATAAGACGTAATGACCCCCACGTTCAAATTCACCACCTTTGTAATACGCACATAGGCAGTGCTAAGAAAGGGAACAACGAGAGGGGAGGTGAATAGAGAGGATGGGGGGGGGGACATATAGAGGGCTGAATGAGGAGGAAGGGAGAAGTAAATAACAGGAAGGGAGAAAATATGATTTCGTCGAATTTGTGCCTTAAAAGGACAAAAGCTTTGCACAGTTTTGTAAAAAGAAATACCGTAATATTTTCTAAAATATTTTTTACGTCTTTGTGGATTTTCTACCGAAATTTACAGTCTTTCCAAAGAATCTGTAAAACTTTTTAAAAGTCTTCTGTAGAATTCATGTATTACTTATCTCATATCTGTTAGTCTCATAGGCATAGGAAGCTGTTCGAGACTGGGGGAGGGGGCTAGCTGAACCTTGTTTCGGATCGTCGTCCTGGGGGAGGGGTGTAAGGGCAGGGGTCCCCTCCCCTTGGAAAATTTTTGGATATTTTAGGGTCCTTAGTTGTGATTTGGTGCATCATTTTTGGACAAATGTTAGGGTAAATTACTGCAAATGTATGACATTTCTTACTTAAATTACTGCAATTTTTTGGCATTTTTTACTAAAATTACGGCAATTTTTGACATTTTCCCAAACTACTCTCCCTTTGGAAAATTTTCGGATATTTGAGGGCCCTTAGGTGCGATTTGGTGCATCATTGTGGAAAAATTTTAAGGTAAATTACTGCAAATTTTGACATATTCTACAGAAGAGACATAATAAGGGGTTTTCGTCCTTGGAAAGTGGGGGCTAAAGCATACTTCCGCCCCCTCAAATTTCACTGGGGATGGCGCCCCCAGCCCCCGCTTCCTACGCCCTTGGTTAGTCTCGAATATTTTAGCAAATCCTGTGAAAAGCTTGCCATTCTATAGACATTCTTGAAAGATTTTGTTAAAATTAAAAACTTAGAGAAATCCTTGTAGGTTCCTAGAAAGTTTACAGGAATGATAGAAATGATATTTTTATTTTAAATTTTGTGGAAACTCTGAAGACATTTGTAAATAGTTTGTTAACAGAATTTCTATGGAATTTTGTGTAATTTTAAGATATTTCCCCTTTCGTGAGGCGGGGAAAACCTAAATCTTTGAGATTGGGCTTTAATTCCTCGTCTCGCCCAACATTTACAGCTGTCAAAGTCATTTCTTAATAGGTGCTAAGCAGTTTACTTATCTTCCTACCCATATTTCTCTGATTCCGAATACATTGGAGCAGATTAAGTGAGCGATTCTTTTAATGTCACGCTCTCTTCGCCCCAGCATAATTTTAAAATGTCGATTGAGACAGGGAGGGGATATCAGATATCACCTCCCTGATTGAACCTTCTTTTAACCCTTTATTTTCATAAAAGTACAGCAGTTACTGTTTCACTGTATACGTTCTAAAATGGAATGACGCGTTTTTGTGTCACATAAGTGCCTTACAGACTGACTGTACTCTTATTTTAAGTGCGAACTTATACTACCTGCCAGTCTTGGCCAAGTCTCTCGTGGTTTCCTGATCCCCGGGCTACAACTAAGTCTTTTGGTGACCACTCCCTTCGTTTGCCGTCTGTTTGTATTACCATGGAGCTACTACTACCTGGACCAAGTATAAGCTCCATGGTATCCCACGGAGGCTAACTGTGGTGATCAAAATAGAGGGCGCATTGATAAAAAAAACAGCCGGGCTTACCAGTTATCTATACGTAACATACTGAGTTAGATTGAACAACAGCAAAGATAATAAGTTTGCAGGTATGGTGCAAATCTTTCTTCTAATGTTTCAAAATATTTACAAATTGCATTAAGTCAGATTAAAAAGATCTTTGAAAAAACTGGCATGCCCTTTTAACAATTGTGATGCAATTGATACAAACTAGCTCGACAACGTAATTGCTGTATGATTGAATGCTATATTTATGCACAAGGATGGATATCTCAGTGAAGTAAATAGAAATTTATAATGCAAAGTTCATAGAATTAACAAGAAGGACTTTACATTGAAAACTCCTCACATGTCTTCCTGTAAACTATACGATAAAACTTTGTAGGCTCCGATGTAGCAATAAAAAAAATCCTCACAATGAGATACCATAATGTGAAATTCAAATTTGGATTTTAAACGGAGAAGGCATTCCCCCCCCCCCCAATTTTTTTTTCAAAAATTTGCTAAAGCTTACAGATCTCCTCTTATTTCTCTCAAAAGTATTTCGTAATGTTCCTGTTTCAAATCATTTAATATTGAGGGTAAACCAATGAGTTATTCTCCAATAATTCAGGAAATAAGTAACAAATATATTGTCACATGATTGAAAGGAGCCATTCCTGAACTAGTGTACCGGGGTACACTGCTTCAAATTGGGGGAACTGCATTTTCCCTTTAATGTAATTAGGGTAAAACACGAGATGAATAGCATTGTCTTTTTTAATGTTCCTCTACATTCAGAGAAAGCCGCACTTCTGCAGAAACTGCAAAACTCTTAGAAATGGTAGACTCCTTTATTACATGGGATAAAACAGTTTTGTTAAACTTTAAGCTATTCTAGTGCTAAAATCTTGAGTCAATTTTAAATTGCACAGAAAGTGATTTGCATCAGTTTACTATATTAGTGCTCTCCGGGCCATGAAACCCCGTTCCTTCTCCCTTTTTGTTTTACTTATCTTATTTCATTCTAGTTTTGTATACACTCTATTTTAATTTACTTGTATATTTCGTTTGTATTTAGTCTCTTTGAGTTCCTCAGAGGATGCATAGAGAATCACAACAGACCAAACGAACAAACATACAAAACCACATACGACACGACTCGAGGAGCCTAGCTGCCTAGAGCAGGCGCGGATCCAGGATTTTGAGAAAGAGGGGGCGCACAAACCGTCGGCCGAAGGCCGACGAGCGAACGCCGAAGGCGCGAAGCAACGGCGGGGCCAGGGGTGTGGGGGTCCTCCCCCAAGAAAATTCGAATTCTAGATGCGCTTAGATGCGATTTTCCAGCATCTGGGAAGCATATTTTCCATATCTATTTGCTCATTTGCTCAGACAAAAAAAATCGTTGGTCAAAAAATCGTTTGTCATCGGAAAAAAGGGTGCGTGCGCCCGGTGCGCCCCCACCTGGATCCGCGCCTTTAGAGCAACTAGAGGCTTGACCAAGTCCTGTGCCTAGGGCCGTAGCTAGGGTCATATGTTTAGGGGGTGAAGATCCCCAATTCCAACTGGCTGGATGTTTTTCTAACTGAGTGGCAGCGTGTAAAGTGGACTTTTTTGCGCGGCTTGCGTTTTCTGTTTACATTAGTAAGGATCCTTCCTTTGTCACGACGTAAAGGTGCCGTCCTGGGGGAAGGGTCTAAGGGGAGGGTGTCCCCCTCTCCTTTGAGAAATTTTTGTTAATTTAAGGCTGCTTAGATGCAAAATGGTGCTATTTTAGGGACATTTTTTGAGCTGCTCATATGTGGTACTGGGAAATGTCCATAATTTAGTGAATTCTAATTTTTGGTCAGGTGAAAGAAGAGAGAAAGTTTTTTAACAGAAAAATACGTTGTCAACAAACCTCCTGAACCCAACCCCCTTTGGCTTCCTTACTGTCTTCTATTCGGACCAATTTTTGCACAAAAATACGTGAGTGGAGTCCAACATAAACATTCTAGGACTATTACGAAAAATTTTCTTTCCTTCATTGTGCGTTATAAAAGAGCATCTTAAGGCTGTCAGATACCTGGAAGCTCTGGATCAATTACATAATATTGGGCAAAGACATAATGATTATTACCTGTCATCCAAATGATAATATAGAGTATGACGCCAAGCACTTTACATCTATCGCATTTTAACTAATTTTGAACGAAAATCCAGACGAATGGCTTCCAGCAATGGGGAATGGGCGGGGTAGAGAATAGGTGCAGGAAGGCGATATTAGACAACCCTGATAGGTAGCCTATAGCAAAAGGATTGAAGGACTAAAAGGTGCATTTTAGAATGCTTTTTCGTCGCAACTACTAAGTGTATTAACAATCACCATCTATACCGATAATGGCTGCAAGCGAAGCGCTCGGTAATTTTTTTTTTTTTTTTTTGAAAAATGCAGAACGGCAAATACGTACTTTCAACGTCCTTCATTGAGCTACAAATTAGATTAAAAGATCCCATATTGATGCGAGGCCCTATACAGATGTTTGGAGATGTATCTCTGTTTTTCGGAAAGTGTTGTGATCAGAATAGTTCATGTATAATTACCTTAATAATGGTCACGAGATCAAGTGCAAACCCTGACGCATGCGCGCGAAGCGCGCCGAAATTTTTCATTAATTAAGATGCCAAATGACAGTTTTAGTTCGATTTACGTGAAGAAAATAATCTTTGGTGTTATTCTCACTTGATCTAGTTGGAAAATACGTAAACAAAGTTGACATAAACTCAGTCGGAAAAATATGCTAGATTGAGAAATCAGAAATTCCAACTGGTATTTCAGATTTTCCGACTATCGTCGCTCTGACGAACTTTGGGAGGCGAGACACCCCCACAACCCCCTGGTCGCGACGGCCCTGCGCCACGTGCATGTGTACGCAAGTCCCTATTTGTACTCCCTTATATATTAGCTATTTATTCTTTAATTTTTACTCGAAGTTATAATCATTAGAAAATTAGTCAAGGTCCATACTCAGACTTTATCAAGACAAGATAACGGGCATTTCTAACTGGCTGCATATTGACAACGACATGACAATCAAACGCCAGAACTTGAAGGCTCTAAACGACTGTTATACCAACTTGAAGACTAAGTTGCTTCATTTTAAGTAGTCAACTTAGACTTACATTAGGTGCCTCTACCTGTAACAAGTATCTTGTAGTTATTCCAACAGGAATGACCGTGACTTGACTTAAACTGGCAGTCTTTTGATCAGGCCCGTAGCCAAGGGAGGGGGCATTAATTGGGGATCAGCCCCCTGCTCCTTAGCGTGCCACCTCCTGTTCTGCAGGCATGATAGTCAGGCCCCTGTGCAATAGCACTCTTTCAAATTTTGATATTTTCCACAGCACATAAAATGACAAAAGTTGCCCTTAGATTCCTAATCCCCACTGGTTATGGCGTAGTGGATCAGAACAGTGGGACGTGATGTGGCCGCACAGGCCAGCACTGTCAACACTTGAGGAGCTCAATCTCGCAACGTTACGAGTTTCGTGCATCCTTGTGTTTCACACAACACGTACATACACAGTGCGTATGTATATATATATATATATATCATACATACATATACATACAATATTTATAAAGCGCTAACTCCAAAAGATCAAAGCGTTGAAAAATAGAAAAAGAAACGCAAAAGTACAGTTAAAACAGGTGAGACTTGAGAAGCTTTTTAAAACTAGTGACTGTTTGAGCTTCCCTGATATTTCGCGGAAAGGTGTTCCAGAGTGAGGGTCCAGCTACCGAGAAAGCTTTGTCGCCGATATTTTTCTTCCTAGATGGAACTACTAAGAGAGTTGTATCACATCTGCATAAACGAAACTCTGAATTTGAAGCTGTCACTTTACTTTTTGTTTTCGTTAGGTTGGGCTTACTGTTCCGACAAGTGAAGGCTCAAGGGTATTGTGTAACTATTGTAATTTTAAGTGGAATAGAAGGGGCTCTGACTTATCTCATGACAAATTGCAGTTGGTCACGTATGAACCATCAATCGTATGTTGCTTAGGCTACATTTCATAGAAGGTACTTTCTTGCAAATCTTGAATGAGAATATTACTGGCTCTTTTTTGTGACTACTGGTCAAATATCTGCAAACAATGAGGGAACTTTGAATTTTTATGACCACCAGAACCTGACAGCTTATTGAGGTCTCAGATCAAATAATCAAAGCTGATTAATAGTATCCCAAAATCACTTCTCCCCCTTTCCATGACACAATGATTACCTATTAGAGGTATATTATAGGCCTGCTATTGCATTTAGAGGTATACATATCGTGGTGTGTTGCTGCTTTGGTTATGATTATTTCATAG
>WURT03127078.1:0-11605 GCA_009936505.3 Holothuria glaberrima | reverse complement strand
ATTTGCTTAAAAAGTAATAAAGAGATACACTGTACCCTTTTAAAATGTGACACCTGGCGGCACCTTGTTGAAATAAACTTTGTTCTCTTTGACGGCTGGCAATGTGATACTAATGCGGGAAATCGTCCCATGAGCTCTATCAGATGTAGCAGACGACGAGAATAATTGTCTTCACTGCCTAATCCCTATTAGTTTCTAGGAATCTCAGGAATCAGACAACGCCTAGCTTAAGTGCCGGCTATGCACCTAGTTCAAAGGGAGAGCAAGCGTGCAATCTCCATCTCTTACAGCTCCCTGCTTGTACTTAGATAATTATTGTAATCATTTTGCCTTAAGAGCTCGCTAACGAAGGTTCCAGGGAAATTTCGAAAGACATTTTGTAGCTTATGTACTCCTTAAATGAACTAGTTATGCTCTTTATTGCATTTCTTTCTTTATTTTATTGTTACCTCGGAGTAAACGTGGAACTTTTCTGCTTTACTATATATATATCGTTGTGTTGACGATTGTGCCAACGTGGATTGCATCATACGTGATCTCTGCTTGGAATGCCTTTAAAGGAGAACTAATTTTGTTCCAAAAACAGGTACCTACTCAAGAAGTAAATTTTGAGAACTTCACCGAATATTTGGACGTAGGCCAAACCATCTTGGCTTTATTGTTCAGTGGATAGAGCGTCGGCATCAGCAGGATGGAGGTCCCGATTTCGTATCTCTGTGACGTGAAGTCAAATTTGCTTTTCACCTCACCTGGATTTACTCTCTTATGGGGATACGAGGAAAGGGATAGTAGAATACAATGGGAAAGCGAAAAAAAAAAAAAAAAAAGAAATGAAACGGAAATGTACAATCTCATTGCTAAAACACGGCGGTCTATGTATATACTTCAGCTTATATTCGGGCTTTCATCGTCCAATATAAACTTTGTACCAGCAAGAATTGACACTTTTTACAACTTTTGCAAGAAAAATTTTTTAAGACAGATTAAAAGTTTGTTAAAGAAATTCACACATATTGAAAATAAACTCCTGCTGTATTGTAATCGAAGAGATCGATCATATTTTGATCAAGTGCCTAACAAAGCGCAGTAATGACAAAATCCATCAGGCGTTGAAGTTCGAGCTAAATTTAGAAGGATTAAACGTAAAAGATCAACCTCCTTGTTTAATTGTAAATATTTTCGGAGACATACAACCTCCCTGGAACTGATAATGTACGAAAATGCATAAGCGACCTGATAACAGCCTCAGAATGTATGTTCACTCTAAAAAAGGTCTGGTCAAATTTGAACCGAATCTGATCAGAGGGGCACCGATCAGAAATCTGATCAATTATTTGACTAGATTTGGTTCAGAAATAAATAGAATCGGTTCATTTTGACCCGGATCTAGTCAAATTTTTGACCAGATTCCTGCTCAGTGCCCCTCTGTGTATGTTTGACGGAAAAGAAAAAATATCAAAACGAAACTTGTCTCCATAAAGTAAAGGCATGTGATATATTCGCAAATGAGATGGGTAAGTCATGGGCTAGTAATCAAGGCACTAATTAATTAACTGCAGTCATTAATGGAGACAAAATGTGCACTAATAAGCAAGCATCGGCGTTACATACATAATTGGGAATACTGTCGAGATAATGGAACAGGGGGTAAGACATTCGTATTGATATAAAAGCTGGAAATTATTAACACCAAAATCGCTGAACGGTCGGGAAATTCTTCATTTAAGTAGAAAAGCAAAATTCTCCCGAATTGGAGAAAACTTACCCATTTACAGTATATAGGTTTGCTAGCCTAACGTAGGTTTACCAAGACTAAGACCACTCAAAAACCAATTAGTACGGGGCCCGTAGAGTATCTATAGCTATAACGATACACATACCGAATATACATCCCATACCTTTAGATTAGTACGATAAACTTTGCAAGGGGGTTTCAAAAACCATTCGCTAGGGAAAATGTACACGACACGTGGGATTATTGGTAAAGAAAGCAAATAGCGGCTCCCATAACCATTTTTCTCTCGATCTGGAGAAAAGATTCTCTCAAAAGGGGAAATTTCCGTAACTGCTGAATGGCATGCTGTTTGCGACCATGGGTTTACTGTCTCACACAGTCCTATATAGCTCTGCATGTAAAGTGGTATTGTCATCAGGTAGCTGTTACTGAATCCTGTTGTAATACAGCGCTTAAAATTCTTTTGACGTTTAGCTTTTCAGTTAAACTTCCCAGTTGCTCCACTGCGTAGGCTTTTAGGTGGCAGTGTTAGAACGGTCCGTTTTAGGGGGCTTTATGACGTTCCGTTTTTTCGGGTTTAATCACAATGCGATTAAAAGTTGAACGCAACTTACAACCAACATTTATTTTATCATTTATCTCATACGTGTTCCATCGTTATCCTTCATTCATTTTCCATAGTTACAAAGCAAAGGTTATCAGCGCATGAACAATTCATACATAATTCAACTCTCTTTGTACCGTCTACGAAGATGCACTTTAAAAGCTAACTAAATAAAGCCAAGCCATAATATTTTTTATTGATATTGTTTTAATTTTTACTGAAAATGTTCTGGGTCGTTCGAATGCAAGGCCCTAACGGCTGATTCCAAAAGAACTTGTTTTCAATTAAAATAATATGTATGAGTCTAAATTATCCTATTCATATCAAGTGAAATGATACTGATTAAACCCTAACTGATGACCTTGCTTCAATGACAAAAGCAAAATGCGAGGCCAAGGTTAAGGTCAGATGTAGGTATATTACCTTACCCTACTTTGTATGAAGTTAGAAATGTGCCCTTATGCGATATTAATCTATGCACGTTTGCCAAGGTGCTACCTCTCAAGGTGTTAAAATAAACGCATTACATTTATTGATAATAATTATTGAATTTAATGATGTAGTGCTTATCAAACTTCAAGAATAACTACTCATACCTTGAAGACAAATGTCACACGGTAAATGCAAGTACCTGTATAGGCTGTATAGGTGTACCGGCGAAGTAATTGGTCATTGTATCACGTAAGCAAGGCGAACATACATACTTCCACATACGGTAGTGCTTTGTGCGACCACCACTGCCCCTTTTCCAGCATCAGCATCGTTCGCCCTGTATTCTTTCTTATCAGCTTAACAAACAACCAAAGTATGAATGTTTCCCTAAAAATGATATTTTGTGCCCTGATATTCATCTTTGTTATCATCAGATCTCTCCTCATATCTCTGAGTACGAAATTACTTTGAATTCTTCAGTTTAACTTTTCAGATTTGTTTATTTTTAACTTTAAATATAATTTCTCAGATGCTTACGCTGTAACTTCGTCAATGAAAAGCGAAAGTCTGCAAAAAAATATTTGAAGATAAAATCCTTCCTGAAAATTACATTTACTCTAAATCAAGACGTCAAAAGTCATAAAACTTTATTCAAAACTATATTAACACCGGCATTTAAATCACACACAATTTCTCGTTCAGAGTTCATGTATGGTTACAGTGTAATACAGGGGTATTTTAAAACCGTTGTTTTTAAATCTCAAAGGTCAGTAAAGGTGGACATTTGTTTGAACATAATCCTTTCATGATAAATCAGGTTTTCATCGATTTTTCGATTTTGTTGATAACCGTCTTTGATTTTTAACCTACAGCTGCCGTTTGCCTTTGTGCTCTTCTTTGTGCGGGTCTTTTCCACTCCGGTGCTTCTCAAGCTAGGAAGAAGATTCTGCGTATTGGAAAGAAGAGCTTCCCACAGCAAGATACACTACCTTCATCACTAACACAACAAAGACTTGAAGCAGAAAAATCCTTGTTAAAAATGATTATACTTTCCAGCCTTTCACAAATTTACGATGGTAAGTGACAAACTTAGGCATACTTCGTGGGAAACGGGTGGGGCTGTTTATTTCGAGCAAAAGATACGCTATTATTCGATAGGGTTTTTATAGTTAGCGACCCAGCAGAAGTACGGGACACCTGACAAAACTGTTCTACTGACAAAAATTGTAAGGATGCACTGTATATAGTGCCCAAATGACTACTATCAGGGAAGGATATAAACGGGACGAAAGTCGAAACGTGGATGTCAAGGCACCCGATTCTAATGAACCATATAAACCGGTCAAAAAAGGAGTCGGGACACAAAAGAAGGGGGGGGGGGTTAATTTGAGTGCACAAATCAGGCAGTATCATGATTTTCTTCAAAGTTTGTGGGTATCTGAAGTCCGTTTCAAACTCCATTAAAGCGTTATACATCAACGTGTGAAGGCGTTTACTCGGTCTCACTGTGCAAAGTGTCAATACTTGGAGGTAGGAGCTCCATGGTATCAGATCTTTCCCGAATAAACAGTAGTATAATTAGTTTCTGTGTGGGACGGATATATTTCTTTCCTTGCCATATGATATGGTATGGTATAATTAGTTTATAAGATGTTATGTGATCTGTTACGATTTTATTTAAAAGGGCCTCACGCAATGTGATGCGATTACAATACGATCTGATGTGATGTAACGTGGGGTGTCGTGACGTAATATGACGTGCATCACGTGATACGACATGAAAATACGATGTCACATGAAATAATATGCCTCGAAAAGATACAAATCTACGAAATGCGATACCGTGTGATGTGATACCACGTGATCAGATGAGACTTTAGTTGACCTGGTGTGGAGTACTGTGGCGTGATATGATACATTGACACGATACGACTTGATACCGTCTGTGGCGGTAATTTGAGACTTGCGGCAAGATATAAAAGTTACGTAGTATACCACTTAAATGTGTCATATGAAAATACGAACTGGAAAAAGGAAGGATATTCTGTAGACGAGTAAATGGTTTTTAAACGAAAGATCCTCAGGGAGAGTTTGCTAAAGGACTAGGCGTGACCTAATGTGTTGTAATGTTGTGTGATACCAGATGATATGAGCTGGCCAAATGTGGTGTGACATAATATCATATAATGTGATGTGATAAGATGACGTGATGTAATGGGATGTGATATGGCCTAAAATGGCATGAAGTTATATTTGCCGTGATAGTATGTGACGTAATGTATTGCGATACAGTTTGGTGTTTAGAGACGGGATGCGATGAGTGATTTGACGTGACGTGTAGTGTCGTAATGTTACGTTATGTGATAAGATTTGTCTCAATTTATTCTTCCTATTCTGTTTAGATGATGCCTTTGTTGAATCACCGGAGTTTCCATCTCGAAGAGACGTCTCGTTGTACTGAAAAATCTGAGAACTTAAAAAAACTTTGAAATGTGGCTTTCATAAGAAGGGAATTCCGAGTTGTCCTATTTTACACCAATCGTACACCTTGAGAGTCATGAATATTCATAAACCAACATCAAAGAAATTATAAAAGAAGAACAATTGAAAAATCTATCCTTATTTTTCTGATCGCCATTTAGTACACAAGATGAGTCATCTCATAGGAGACGATATGCAACATTTGATTAATTCCTTTTAAATGTTCCCGGGATACGACTTTAACTGCTGACGGAAGGTCGGAAAAGCTCGAGATCGTATGTGACTTCACGAGTTTAATTTTATTACCAACGTCAATGCATTTATTTTCAAAGTATTAACACATAAAACACTAAGAGTAAACTAATGTGTCATCACTGGTTAATGTCGTTGAAATCTTTCAGTACACACTAAAAACACTTCGGTCACGAGGGAACTGAACCAATATTTTGGGTCAATATTTAACCCCATTTGGGTCAAATGAAGCCTTATTTGGGTTATTATTTGACCCAATAATTTTGGTCGGTTTCCTCCTGACCCAATTTAGGGCCAAATTGATCCAAGTGTTTTTTACAGTGTACTTACCTGTATTATAGTGCAGATGTCCGAAGTCTTCTCGTTAAGTCACGTGTCCCTTCGGGGGTTTTAACTCCTTTTCGGAGTAGCTTCAGGTCTTTGCATGCGGTGGGAGATAGCCCAGCGCGTCTTTAACAAGTTACTTGTGATATCGTTAGATGGTGGGAGGGGAATATTTGCTGCTCCAACCGTCCATTTAATCGCACGTTCAAGTGGAAAGTATTTCGTGCAGTTTTCAGTCAAAACTTATTTACATCTAGGTTTATCTTTTCATGATTACTATTTACCTATCTTTAAAACCCCGTTGTTACCCCTTCCTTCAGGGGGCTAAGCTATGTTTGTGTCAACGGTGTTGAAAATACCTATACGTGACATTCAGACCATTAAGGGAACATTCCAATGTTAATTTAAGAAGGTCCTAATCGAAACAGAATAAATTTTCATCACACGGTTTTCAGTTTTCACATCGACTTTTTGTTTATAACTCATGGTAATCTCATGTGAAGACAGCTTACTCTTGTCATGCAGCTGGAGTCTTCCAGCTCCCTGCTCTTGTCGAGTTGAAAAAATAACGGGGATGCCTGAAGGTAACAAAACAACGGCAGTTTACTCCCAAAATCGCAGTTTTTGCGACTGAAGCACCTATTTGACCTTTTAACTTGACAACAATAATGCTTTGAATAGACTCTTTTCCAAATAGCATTTTTAAAGGATGGTAGGATAGAGTCATCGTAGGGTTTGTTTTTGTAAATGGTATTTTACTGTGGCCACAAACGACGCGTAACAGACCCCTATCCCCAAATCCTTTGTAATGATTGCTCTTTGGAAGAGGGTTTATAATATTTCATTAGCGTAGATCAATATTATTTTGAAAAATAGAAGGTTTTATTGAAGCAGTCTACTTGTATGACATCATAAATTTTCTATCATGCAATGTACAGCTTGAGTGAAATGAATATTTGATTGAAAAATTCATAACTCCGATGTACAACATTCTTCTGGGATGTTGTTCACACAATTTTAGTGAAAAAATCCCCTTAATTTACATAGCTTCTATATTTTGCCACAGAAATATTTCTTCAAAGGACACCAAATTGATAAGCAGCTCATCAGTAGTCCAGGAGACTCATTTCACGTGAGGTCACGTTTCTTTTCGCCTTCATGATGAGGGCACACATAGAAAGGTAGTAGCGTGCAGATACTGTATAATGTACGTAGTTCAGTGGCACCACTGCCTGGCTTCCATTGATTGGGCACTTTGTGAACTCTTGTACATCTGAGTCACGTTTATTTCCCCAATATATACAAATATATGTATGTATATATATATATATATATATATCCCACAGACCTTCTGCATATGACGTCACAGAACAGCAAGTGCGCCCTCAGTCAGGTAGGCAATACAACTTCAACCACTATAAGAGCAGGACATCTAATTTGTGTAATGGTGAGATTAGCGTGTTAGTCTAGGCTACGTGTGCGCGGAAATGCTACGTCATACGTACAGTGTGTTCCATCGTTTGCCCTCCAAAAGGATGTCGGTATCACGTCAATGTATAAGGTTTATAGCGGTTCAAGTTATTTGCGTTTCCATAAGAAATACGAAGTAGGGTCTATATAGACTGCATGCAGTTTTAACGTTTCAACTTTATGTAAACAACTGAAGGAATAACAAAACCATTTTATCACTTCCATCAATTACGATAAATGACAACTTAAAAGGAACAGTTCTGTTGAATCTCAACTCCTGGAAATCTCTTGGCAAAATTTTATGTCTTGACTCATTTTGGCTTTCCTATAGCTGTTTCAGCTAAGTCATGCCTTCAGTACATTTTACTTAGTCTGTTTGCTGACGTTTATCTTGAATCCATAGGAAGAAAAACGCAGGTTATACGGAGTATGTTTTTATTTACCTACTCATTTGACATATGAGCGTAAAAGGTAACATATTGTTTCTAAAAGAAAGACTTTTCGCCCGGGGAAAATATTTTTTAGGCGCTCTATTAACACAAAACGAAAGAAAGCATATTTTATCGTGTTTCCTTACCACACTTATTTGATATGGTGTTTATATAGAAACCAAAAATGCAGGGATTCATGCTAAATAAGTGAAAGTAGGAAAACCAAGAACAATCTGAAATATTGAGAGTTGCGAGACAGTTAATGCTCTAGAGGGCATTCTGCATTGCTAGTCATTGAACAACGCTAATAAACTATTATTTAAATTAGAGAAAAGTGAACGGCAACTTGTGGAAGATAGCAGGTATTTACAAATATAAAAGTGGAAACGACAATGCATTACATTAGTATGTTTTAAGTTGGCGCCTCCATACTTGAGAATAAAGCCCGCGCAGAACATTAAATTTACTCTTGCCTAATATTCACTCAACAAGTGAAAAAAGTAAATGCATCTCATCTATTACAGCAATTTGTTAAGCCTGCTTCCGTTAAATTACCGCATGAGCAGTGTATTTTTTAGACTTTATTACTTTAATTGAAACAGTAGGGCAGTGTTAATGTATAGTGTGTCCTTGGCATAAACAAAGTCTTCGCCATATTTTAGTAAATTAACACCATGTGTTTAACTGACATTAATTATTGCAAATTGGAAATATGCTTCAAATTTTATTTTTATAGAAGCATCATGCATCCACCAGGGACCTAGAGACCCACGAATTGAACTTGTTTTTATCCTTAACAATCATTCAAACAAAAAATAAGTGTCGCATCACAAATTGGTGAAAGTGAAGAATATTTCGCGAAAAACCACAACCGATTAATGTTCAACCAATTCCACACGACACAGTGGACTATGCATTAGGGTCAGCCTCAAATGGCATGTCTTTTCAGTTAGACCAAACATTTTCCCACCAGATTTTGTTTAACGTCACATATTTACCTTTCTTGGAGTTTGATTGAGAGCCGAAAAATGAAAAGAAGTAGGCGGGGCCACGTGAGTTATATTCTGTACATTAAACAAACAGTATACCTTACATTCGTTAGAGTTGGATCTCAATCGAACTATCAAGGCGGAAAGGTGTGATGACAGAGTTGAGCGGCTAGGCCCTTAACCTAACATGTGAGGCGGCGTTTAAAAGCGCGCTTGTGGGACATTTTTTGGAGGGGCAACAATGTCGCGTAGTTTACAAAGATATTTTTTGTAAAAACATCTGCCATATTTCTGAATAATGGCACCTCCTAGACCTTTTAATTTGCATCTAGAAACATTCTTCATTTTGAGATCACATGTTACTCGGCCAAATACGAAAGGAACAATTAGACAAAATTTATTTGGTAAAATCACTCCCTGGAAGAAAAAAAGGACTGAAAGAGTTACTTTATAAGCTTTGCTTTATTCCTTGTTTTCATCCGTAAATGAATAAAAGCATAAGAATATCACGTGACATGCAGAGGGGAGTTCAGGGTTTGGAGAAAGGAAGGAATTAACAAAGCCCTTATTTAAACCAGCGAAAGTGTGCTAATGGAGGGGAGATGGATCCTTATAATCATAATCAGTATTCAGGACAACGAAATTTTCAGCCCTTTCATTAGAGATAACAGCTCCCTGATGTAAAAAGTAAAATACCAATTACAAATAGCAGGAGCGGATCCAGGTTTTACTGTAAGGGGGGGGGGGAGTTGACAATAATTGGCTTGTGGATGAGTGTTGGCCATCCTGGGGGAGGGGTCTAAGAGGAGGGGAAATTTGGGTCTCAGGATGGGGTCTACATGAAAAATGGTGCTAATCATTTTCAATTTCTCCAGCATGTTTATGCACTAGAAAGGACAATTTTTGTGGAGAAGACTATAAAGCAAAAACATAGACCTATTTCAGCCTTCATCATTCATGCCATGCCCCTTTGATTGGAATAGTAAAATTTGCAAGAATATTTATCCTTGGGCGATTAGTGATGGCCGTTCTACAGGAAAGGTCTAAGACGACGGTGTGTTACGCTTCACGTTATGATTGATCTTAGCACGTGGCGTAGATCAGTGGCGCCGCAAAGGTCTGGTTATTGGGGTGGGGGACACCACGCATGACATTATAATGCCTCCTCGGTCTCAAAGTCTGTGTAAAATGTATTTCATTAAGCGTCCGCGATTGTTTTCAATAGTGAAGGATCCTTCCTTTGCCACTACATAATGGTGCTGGTGTAGGGGAGGGGTTTAAGGTAAGGGTCGTTCCCATCCCCATTGAGAAATTTTTGTTTATTTAAGGTTGCTTAGATGAAAAATGGTGCTATCTTTGGGGTATTTTTGGAACTGATCAGATCTTGCTGGAAAATGTCCATAATTTACTAAATTCTAATTTTAGATGAAAGAGGAGAGTATGTTGTATTAGAGAAGGGTATGTTGTCAACAAACCTCCTGAAACCCCTTTTGGTTACTTTACTGCCTTCTATTCTGGGAAAGTTTTTAGGCAAAAATACGTGGGTGGGGTCCACAGAAACATTCTTGGACTATTACGAAATCTTTCTTTGTTTCATTGCGCATTACAAAAGGTTATCTAAGGCTGGTGGTCACCTTATTGACTTCCGGGAAGCTCTGGATTAATTATGTCAAATGGGGTACTGACATAATGCTTATTACCTGACATCCGAATGATACTACAGAGTAAGGCGTCGAGCACTTTACAACTATCGTATTTTTGCTAATTTTGAACGAAAATCCAGACAAACAGCTTCCAGCAATGGAAAATGGAAGGAATGGAGAGTGTAGGTGCAGGAAGGTGATGCAAGACCTCCCTGATAGGTAAATCAAAAGGGGAGGAGGACTAACAAGCGCGTTTCAGAATGCTTTTCCGTTGTAGGTGTATTACAATCAGCATCTTAACGATACAGCTGTGCGGGAAGTACTCGGTATTTTTATTTTGAAAAATGTGTAACAGGAAATAAGTACTTTAAACCTTCCACATTATGCCACAATTTAGATTGAAAGATCCCATATTGATGCGAGGCCCCTACAATGTTTTTCGGAAAAGTTTCGTGATCAGAATATGTCCATTGTAATATAACGTAATGGTAATGAGATGGAGTGCACACCGTGACGAATGCGCGAGAAGCACGCAGAAAGTTTTCATTAAATAAAATTTTCTTAACAGAACTTGCATCAGGTTCTGCGTCGAGACATTTTCAATTCCCTGAAAAACCTATATGCCAATCAAAAAGTCGGTCTTTTACCTGGATTTTAGGTTCGTACTTGCCTTCACAACACTGTTTTGAAGTTCAATAGCAGAAATTTGCCACAGACAGTTTTGACAGCCTACACGTCGTCGAGTTAAATCACCTAAATTACAATCTACAACTTGATAGCAGAGCAGGCCTATACAAGGGCTCTGAAATCCTGCGAAATAAGAGGGCACTGCGAACAAAAGAGTACACAATAATTTGAGGCTGAGGTCTCACTGAAGCTAAAACTAAGAATTCCTGACAGGCTGTGTTATAAAAAAAAAAGAAACCAGTCAAAATTCTTCCTTTGTAGTACTTCAAAGGTTTTACCGATCACGAACCTAAGAATATTGGTAATAATTCTCCATATTTTGTTGGGAGTCCAAAGTTGATAGCCTATTATAGCAAATAATAATAAAAAATGCAAAAAAGGATTATTTCAAAAAGAAAATCCAGAAGAATTCAAGGGGGGAGGGTTAAACCTCTAACCCCCTTAGATCTGCCACTGAATAGACGATACTCATATTTAATGCAATATTATACAAATAATGAATGTTTATGAGTGCAATAGTATGAATAATTTCATGAGTTGAAAGATTGAATGTTCTA
>WURT03127056.1:0-11606 GCA_009936505.3 Holothuria glaberrima | reverse complement strand
GAACATTTGGTACTGCAAATGTTAAACAAAACAGTACTTGGTACTGTATTGCAAAATTTTTGATTGGAATACACTAAGGGTTTTCTCAGTCTTTGTAAAGGGTATTGTTCATGAGTTTCTCATTCTAAGTTAAGATTCTCATTCTAAGAAGCCAAAATTTGGCTTGGTCCCAAGAGACTGCAGAGTTTCATCACTTGGTCCTCACTTGATCTATTTTACCACTGTGTTTTAGGTGTCTGCTGAGTGGATCTGATCATTGGATTACTCCTGTGCCGACCATATACATTGTGTTTGCCCCGGTAGGCTCATGCCCTCCACTCTGCCCCATTTTCAATAAAGCCGAAGGTCTTGTCTCCATAAAATACATCTCTGACTCTGGGATAATTTGTGTTTTTGGTTCAACAAAATTCAAGTAGCCTAGTACTGATGATTTTCAGTTGCAACAACGTCTGCATGAGGACCCTAGGAAAGGGCCAATCTACCTAATAAATCTCATGGACAAGAAACTAAAAGAGTAAAATAAATAATGAAACATTTATCTGGTCCAGTCTTTTTTGATGATCAAATGATACTCTGGGTTCTTTTGTGTATGCTTCTAAAATTGTGAGATAGCAGTCCAAAAATCCGAAGTTCTAGTGCATATTTTGTAACATTAACACAGCTACTGTAAACATGTGCTTCATGTAGCTAACTGTGCTGTTCCTAAATTTTATTCTCAATTTCAGTGTGTTAATTTGTTATGAAAGTAGCTCGATCCCCCTCTTTTTTTAAGAGTGTTTTGGAGAGAATTGTCATCAGAGTGATGTGTACAGTTTTACTCATGTACTGTAAGTAAATTACTGTAATTAAGACTGGTAACTAAATTCCACTGCCGGAAATTAATGTTGATTCAGCAAAGTACCCATTTTTAATGTCATAAACATTTTGTCCAATGCACTTCTTATGAATTTCAAAAGGGCCATCATGTTTAATATTGTAGGTAGCTCTGCCCGACATTTTCCCAGAAATTGTAAAAGAGATGAATCGGAAGGGGGGGGGAGAGCGAGTGAGGCGGATACAGTATTCCCTAGAAATTATACTAGAAAAAGATTTTCTTTTGAGAAATAAGCTTTGATACTGATGACCAGTTTTTCCTCTGGAATAAAATGGGGCGGTGGGGAGGGGGGGGGAGTGTAACCTCTTTCTTCTGATTTAATAGTTATCTACACTTTTGAACATCCCATCCCATGGTGCATACCCTGACTGTGAAAATGTGTACGATATTTAAAGAGAATCTTGTGTATTGTTATAGAACTGTGTGTGTATATAGTCAAAGGTCTTTATCAAGTCAGAATTTCCTGCCTTCAGTTCTTATTGAGTGTATGTTGTCAGAGCATATTATGCTAGCTTTTGTTGCCATAGCAACAGCTTAATAATTTGTTTTGTTCATTAGAGTCATGGTGAATTACTGAATGTATGTGAAACCTGGAGCTTGTCTGGTACGTTGTGTAACATGTAGGTTTTGTAGAAGCTAAGGTAGGAAATACCATGAGTATGCAAGAGAGATTTGTCGTAATATTGGTATACTGTACATGCAGTTCTCAAAAATTAAAGATACTCGGTACAGTAAAGTATGGTACTGTTATGTTTGTGTTATCATGGTAGTCTCTTCATTACAAGTCAGTTATGAAGTTACAAGATTAGTTACAGTGATACTGTTTAATGTAAATCAGGTTTACATATTAGCTCCCAGTATGGGTCTCCCATTTGACCATTTGTCAAGCAAAATAAACACAGTTAATGCCAATTAAGCTCAGTATGAATATTAAAACTTCAAAAGTTAGAATTTGTTGTAGATCAGATATTGTAGAATCTTTTAGTGTATAGTGACATGAAGGCCTGTACCCTTGTAGTCCTTGCTTGTGTGTTTTAAGTGATAGTATGCTGAATGTGGAAGTGAGTGGACCAAAATTTGCAAACATTTTAATGTCTTCAGTCAAGTCTTTAGTTTCAGTCATGAAATTTATGTGCACTATAGTCCTGCACTGTTATTTATTCGTCCATGGGTAGTATGAATTTGAGTATTTCATGAGGAAATTAATTATAGGGTTGCGCGATATACTTGATGTATCGATTCAATCGTTTCCTGGAACTCATATTGGGATACTGTAGGTATGAAGAGCATATCGTTACAATGTCACAATATGTGAAAACTATGTAAAGTCATCATTATATGCTGCACAATCTAAGTCAACATGGAAATCCATTGATTTAACCATGTGAGCTTGAAACTTGACACACTGAAATCCTGTTGAGTAAACTGATGGCTTCTTATATTTATGATAGTGTCACTCAGATGCCTAGTTGTGTTTGCAGCATGAGTGACACAAGTGTACATCACTAGATAAATCTTGCAGATGGCACGATGTATAGCCATGGTATAGTCTGGAGGACAATTTTTTTCTCGTATATATCTGTTTATAAGCTATCCTGTGGCTTGCGAGAGTTAGTGTCAATAAGTCTGAAGCAAAAAATTTGTATGAAAAGGCTTTCAGATATTGAAAAAGGCTATATATTTTACTGTAAGAAATGTTTGCCCACTCAATTTTTTGAAGGACTCTAAATCTGATAATGGTAATGATTGAGACTCTTATCAGTTGTAGACCTAGCTTACACAATTAATTGTTAATTACCCAATTTTTCAGCAGTACTTACATAAGAAGCGACTCTGAAGAAAAAAATATGGAAAATTTATGCTAGTAATACATTAAAAATATATAGTAAAAGGCTTAGTTAGTGTCCTCTACACATGTCCTGTGAATATTTTAAGAAATGTTCGCTCCTGCACTGGATAATGTTTGGAGGTTTTTGAGTCTTGAAGAAATGGTTTAGCATCTTCTTTATTATGTGTAAGCCTCGCAGGTTACTGAAAATGTTTAAATAATCAACTACTTCACTCCACTGTGCGTGCCTAATCTAAAATATGTGTGAACAATCCCATCTATGCCGTGGAATTAGACTTGGTAAAGTTAATTAACACGGAGGTGGTGTTCGTGAGGACAGATTCATAGGTCAAGACCCTGAAGTAAGGATAGCACTACCTCTGTGTCAATTAATTTAACCAAATCTAATTCTGCTGCAGATAAGATTGTTCAGTGACATATAATAGATGAGGTTAGTAGGGTTTATCGATTTCCTTAACCACAAGTAAGTTTTCCCAAATCTGTATTCATTTTTCTCATCTGAGTCACAATTTTGACAGTAAGTATCACAGTAAATCATGATTTTGTCCCCACACACATAAAAAAAGGAGTCAGAACTAATGTAATGAGCTTATATACAAAAAGCTTTTCAGTTTCAATCAATTTGTAAAAAAAGCATCTGTCTGCTGATGGTAACCATAGTCTAGGAAGTACTGTGGGACATAAAACACTTGACAAAAGAATATTGTATGGATTGTAGCCTACCTGGAAATTATTGGAAAATGGTCTAAATGATCATCTTGCTGTGAAACGAGGGAAGTAGTACACCAGCTTATGGAAATAAGATCTGCAAATGTTTCACACACTGTAAGTCCATTTTAAAGTTTATGGATTACTTGTGCTGTTCATTAAAGATGAAAAAAGGCATTTTAGATTCAGAAATGGGTTTTGATTAAGTGGTAATTTTTTTTTTTTTTCTAATATGGGGTATGATTGTCCTAAAGATATTACAAGATGTGCCCCAGGGATTCTAGAGTTACAGTGAAATTCAGCTCAGTAGAATGACCTAACAGAAATGAAGATTTTAAGATTTCTAGTTAATCCAATTTTTGAATGCCCAAGATATAAAGTATGTGAATGAAAAGGCTTTATGCATGCCTGGGTGTAGGAATTTGACCAAATTTGTTTAATAAAATGTTATTTAGTGTACACCAGATGTATATACGCATTGTATCCCTGATTTGACTTAATTTGCAATGACCTACATCCAATGGTGTTGTCAGCCAGACAGTTTGTGTGTCTTTGTTTACCAGCAGAGCTCTACGTGCACTTATACTTGCCAAGTTGGGCAAGTAACCATTAAAATTCACTTGCCCTGGCATTTTTTCTCTTGCCCTCCTGGTTAGGCAGACAAAATACTGAATTACTTTCCACCTTATTCTGTACTGGCCCATATGTGACAAAAACATTGAAAATACTCTTCGCAACCATTGAGCTTTACCCTTCTTTCTTTTTTGGAGATGGAAAAAAGTTATAACACAATAATTAACAGCAATGAATAACACTTCAGTGTTGAATGTAAGGGTTCCGAACCCAAGACGAGCCTGGTTACTCCCTACCTTTTCTTTTTTCAAGAGTGGTGTGATTTGGGAAGTTTTTGGAATATTTTCCCTTCATATTGTAAAAAAGTTTTTTCTTTCCACTTTCAACCTTGAGGTAGTAGTTATCACTTGACAATTTGGACAAGTTGAAACAAGAGGTAGCTTGTCCTGGGATATTTTCTTACCCTGGGCAATTGGGCAAGTGTTAATATAGAGCCTTGCCCACCTCCTTTTTAGGGGGTGCAATGTCTTAAACATACTGCAGGCACCCAACCTAATTTTGAAACATGACATCAGCTAAGTCTTTCAAATTTCCTCTTATTTGCATCACTTTGTATAGATATACATGTGATACTCTTTTGCAGAAAACAAATACTGCATAGAAGAAAAAGCATGGTACTGTATCATGTCTGTCATGAATGTATATAGTGTAAATGAAACAGGCCAAAATATTTTTCATTTAGCATGATTTCAGAAGGAATTACTCTCACTTTTAGAGTTGTGCATTGTCATCTGGCAAAAAAATTATTGTAATTATAATAAATTTTGAAACTGCCCAACACTACATACATGTACACTTATGTTAATACAGAAATGACTTCAGGGTTCAGTTACTATAGCAACTAATAACCACAGGTTATGACTTTGAGGATATTTTCTTTCACTTTTCAGGCCATTCAGCATATGTAATTTATATATACATTGCATTGTAATATAGTGTACTGTGAGTTCTTTACAGAACATGTCCTTAATTGGGTGAGTATACTGTTTGCATAAATGGGGTCAACTATTCTTTGTGTAAATTAATGAGTCAGTGCAGTATGAATCCATGCAGTTGGGTATCAAACTTCTGAGTTCACTTAATGTTTAGTAACCTAACTTGCAGATGTCTAGCCCACTAGGGAACTTTGGAAGGTCTTGCAGTGACTTCACATGCATGCTGAGGATTGTACTTACTGTATCAGCTAGATCTGAACCAAGAGTGAGCTGGTGGTATAAATGTCGCTCAGAGCAATCAGGAGTCACTTTCATTACACAAGATTCTACAAGTGGCCCCTGGCTCTGACAAAACCTAGTACACATTTCTACAGAGGTTCTTTGTCACACTGAGCTCAATTTACCTGTACCCCCATTTTGGATGTCACACTGAGTGTACGCACAAGACCTAAACTGTGTATACACAGAGTATTGCCCAAAGCTTGAATTGTTAACGTTCCGCTTTTTCAAAAAATTGTTTCTCAAACTATTAACGATCAATTGAACATTCTTATAAGTGTAGGTCTGTGTGTAGGCTACATGCATTTGGTTTAAATGGTTCGTAACGATCGCAGTGGAAAACTGTGGTAATATCTTTAGTCGCTTACTGGATATGCAGTGAGCCTGCACTAGGCAATGTTGTACAGTATGTGGACTCTCGAGTTTGATATCTCTTCTAAAGGATTTCCAAAACTGATCTACTCTACGTTAATATGCTTGAAAATGATGGTAGAACTGTTGGCCATGTGATTTTCTTGACGATAACGCAGCATACTTTTGCTGTAAAACTCTATTTACAAAGACTGACCAATTCATATGCACACAACGTACAAATTGCGTGCTTTAAGTTTGTTGTCCAATATGGCTGACTTTATTGTTGTCACATGCATTTGTGACGTCAGTGAAGAATCACGCTCTTTCGACCCTGATACACACACACACTCGTACTGTAGACTCATGTTGTTAACTTCAGACTGCTGAGGAGCAAGGTGGAGGTATAGTTTATTTTAAAGGTAGGAAATGGTTTTTTGTAACTTTCTTGGTATTAAAGCACAAATAATGCACAAACATACACATTGGGAGTGTTTGAGTTAAGAGTTGGTTTTTGGCTCAGTCTCTAACCAATTGGTTTAAGTCAGGCCGGCCACGGCCTGTTTTGCAGTTGTGGCTCACAGGCTTGTTTTCCCTACTCTATTGCTTATGCTGAGCACCAAGCACAATGGCAGTAGGTTCCATTTTTAAAGTCTTCGGTGCCACTCGGCCAGGAGTGGAACCTCAGACCTTCTGGCTGCAAGGCAGATGCTCTACCCATGCACTTGACCATGCAGTTGGCTGGAATTGAATTAACATTTGTGAAAGACTCCCAAGTTTCATAGATAAGGTACATGCATCAAAACTTGCAATATCAGACTAATCACCTTGATTTTGGTAAGGAAGTGTGATGCTGTAGACACGCTGTTAAAAAATATTACTTTACGTTTATGGCAATTTTACACATTTCCAACTTAATTTAAGTACTTTTTTTTATCAATAGCACTGTTCAAATATGATTTTCTTGTACAATCTTTCTCTTGTACTGTAGGCTAAATTAGTAATAGAAATAAACTGTAAACAGAAATAACAAAAACCACTTTTTGCTACGGGGATTTTGATCTAATTATGTATGTTGGCTTCCAATTTTTTTTCAAATATTTTGATTCTAAATAGTTTTCAGTTGTTAAAATTGTTTGTTGAGCAAATTTATGTGAATGTATCAAAAAACTTGGTCAGATACTTGTGCTACAAACCAAGGTTAGTTTAGTGAAGTAAGTTGTGATCAAAAAGGCTAATTGTTCTTACACTAGTAAGTTACTCACTAAGACTTCAATGAATGGGAAATGAACAATACTTGAGCACTTTAATCATTGATTACAAAATGAACCCTACAAAATGCCATTGTTTATTGGCTGTGAGCATTTTCAAACAAGGTTAAAGATGAGTCATCATATTTGTGATAAAATAAAGATAAAATACACTTATATAATGAAGCAACAATAAACGTCAAAGCAAATATAACAACAATGATCACAAACCCTTCTTGTGTTAAGAAATCAGCTTGAAGGAGATGCCATTAAAAGGCAGTAAATGGTTGTTGACAGTAAGTGCTGGATCGGACACCGAACTTGTTGCAGTTTCCACCATTAGAAGTCTAGTTTTGTAAATCAGCATACTATTTATCACATTTGGTGTCACATCTTAACTATTGTTTCTCTTTTGGATTAGACTGTCCACTTGATGTGGTTGCATGATGTTTGCAGATCTCCAGTCTTTTTTTTTTTTTTTTTGATCTTGTATATTTAATCAAAACCACAGCTTCAATTGTAGGGATTGCTTTCGTTGTCACATGCTTTTTCGACTACTTATGCGGCTCGGTGTACCTTCTCGTAAACACACGTTCAACATGAACATATTGACATAGCGAACAGCTACATGTGCAAAAGGAGGGATTTGCTGTTTTCTGCCTGCTTATGTGGCTCAGTTTATGTTCTCATGGATACAAGTTCAACATAAACGTATTGGCACAGCGAACAGCTACACATGCGAAAGAGGGGATTTCGCTAAATTGGTACGTTTGAGAAGGTATTTTGTGGATTTCCGCCTGCTTATGCGGCCCGGTAGACTTAGTCACAGTACATACATTTTAACATTAACCTGTAGCAGAGCCAACAGCTACGCGTGCGAAAGAGGGGATTTCGCTAAATGTATACACGTTCAATGTTCACCTTTTGCATAACGCACTAACCGCATTAAATTCCAACCATCTCATTGATAATACCCATTGGAGAGATTGTGTATTTTGATATTGACCTAGTGCTGCATAGATATAATGATGGAGAAATGAAATTCAAACAAGTTTATAATCGTTCTCTTATGAATGTTTAACCAGAATGGACATTTTATCTAAATTTCTTGGCCTTCCGTCCGTTGGAAACTCCAAAATTTTTCGTTGTGCTCACAGATTCCTGTACGTAAACTTATACGTCAAGGAAGTTGTCTATACATGTACGTGGACAGGCATGGGTATTTTCACAAGTGTATGTGGCGCTGCCTTGCACCTTCCTACATTCAGGTTGTAATACAACAGTACAACGACTATAGCCCCTTCTCAACACGTACGTAAATCAACTCAGTCAGACAGTCCTACGTAGTCCAACCTTCCGTCAATAAAATTAGCCAAAGGTAATTAAAAGTTTCTCGTTCTTTAACATGCAGTGCTGCATCGATCTGGTCTAGCTGAACATGTTTTGCAGAATGAAGGGACCAGAAAGTAAGGGTTGTTGAAAGTTTTGAACCTTACAGTAGGTGTGCCAAACCCAACGCATGGATCTAAGATCGCGAGACAAATTGTTCGTTCTTGAATTTTGATTGATCATACAATCCCTCATTTTCGAATCTCAGAGTTTTTGGTATTCTCCATTATCACCCCTCACCATAAACTAAAGGATTTTAATGCTCAAATGACTTCTTGAAACGTATGTGTGGGAATCTATAAGAATAAATTACGCTATCAAAACAACGCATAGAAAAGACTGTCAAAAAAATATTCGCAGCGCATGCGGGCTAGTCTGAATATTTTTAAATTGACCCAATCTGAAGTGGGAATTTTAAATGATGACCAGTCGTGAAGAAGCCATTCTCTTTCACGTCCGAATGGGTGTCTTCAACCGTGAAATTTTTTTCTACACTTTAAAACATATGACCAGCGATCAGTATCACTGGAAGAGCAGAAGGCAAGACAAGTAGCGCTAATTCCAGCAAGCCACGGGCGGGAGGAGCCGGCCGGGGATATGGCAGAGATCCTGTTTGATTTAGCAACGAGGTATTTTTACGCAGGCGATTTTCGTCGGGAAGAGATTAAATCAAATGATGTGTGCTAAATTGCCAATGTTACGACTTTAAATTTTGGAGAGAAAATTGGGGACCTTTTTTCCACCGTCAATGTAAAATGAATGAATTCAATGAATTCAAGTCCATCGTTAAAGCAACACCGCAGTATGTGTAAGAAGGCCTACCATATGCCGCAGTGGCGCCTGGTCAGATTTAGGGCAGTGATTCCCAAATGATGGGTCCCGACCCAAAAGTGGGTTCCAGGTTAGAACTGATGGGTCCCGATCCCATGTGGGGGTCTCGGAGTGTTGTAGTTTGTCCAACTTCAAAAGTAAAGTAAAAAAATAAAGGTCCCACATGAGAAATAATCCCATCACATGCAACTTTGAGACATTGACAAGCCCCTCCCCAAATGAAAACCTTAGGTTTATTCTGAATCAGAATTTGCCCCTCAGGCTTTCCGTCACATTGCAACATTTTCGGGAACCTAAATTTGTGGTACACATCATGCACTGGTTATTATATATGCTGAGTATGATATTTACCTGTATTTCAGACATCAGAGAGACCCAGTCACAGAAATATGTTGAATCATGTCAGAGACTGGGATTAACCTTGTTGTAAATACGTATTAACAAAATAGTTCATGGACAGACTGGGTGTATCAAGTGATTCCAACTAATGACACTAGTCACACCACTGACAATTTCAACAGTTCCTGGGCTTGGATGTACTTGCCTGCAAGTTCAGAATTTCTAGTAGTTACAGGTTTTGCTTCTTTTCCTAATATAATACAATGCAGTGCAGTTCAACAGTATTGATGTGTGTTTTGGTGTAGTGTGAACTTTACGCTTTGCATCAAAACTTTAAAATGATGCATATACACAGTAAAATGATTTGGAATGAGGACAGTCAATTTGACATCCTGTACATGTGCTTCAGATCATACCATATGCATATGCTGGTTGTTTATTAACATGTTGTTTCTTTTAATAGAGTAAAGTGCAGTATACTTTCACATCCGAGACATACATTTTGCTGGAACTAAGACACTTTTTTAAATTAGGAAACTCAGAAGTGACAGTACAACTAGCTTCAGCTTCATTCTCCATAGAACATGAAGTAATTACTTAGCTGTACCCTCTACATTCCTCGTGTAATGAATCATTTTGAGTTTAACCAAAAATAGATTGACAATTAATTTTGTGTTCACCTTGTCCTGTATACCATGATGGTGGCTTGGTTTATTTTTGAACTGGTTTGACATTTCCTGGTAACAATGGCCCTTTAAAGCACAGCTGCATTAAAGAGCACAATGTAATTTTAGACCACATTAACGCACATTGGAGGCACATAGAGTTTTGTGTATACATGTTACATTCGCTGCATACACATATGTATCAGCGCATTCAAGGACCAGGTGAATCTAAGAACCTTTTTGTAAAGGTTGTTAGTTTATGTATTGACAAAAAAAAAAGCTGAAATATACGTTAGATTTAAAATTGGAAAGTGGTCTTAATGTGTAGGATAAACACAGATTTTTGTGACATATTGGGCAGTCTTTGTAAATGATATGGTACAGTGTAGATGCATTGGCTTTCAAAGTCTCTATATTAGCTTCAAAACCAAAAACAATGCCAGAAATTGTAACATTTGTAATGGAGATCATGTTTCCTTTCATGCTACAGTGTAAAGCAACATAAATTTATTGATCTCCTGAAGTATAAGAAATCTGTGCATCCATTACAAAAGAAATTGACCAAATTTATAAATTTTTTTGGCATATGCTTTCAAATTTTTCTGGAACACAAAGCAAAGTAACTGCAGGTTTACTCTTTCACAAACTGATAAAAATCAAGGCACAATGGCTACATGTATAGTAGCCAAAAGTGTTTGAATAAAACTAAGCTGCCAATAATAATAACATAACTAAACAAGTTTTTGCAAAAATTTGTAACTAGTGTCTGTATACTACAAGTGTATGTGGATGTATTTTTACATTACTTTTTTGCATTTGTATCTGAATGGAAAGGATTGAAGGACATTTATGTCACCCTCTAAGAGAGGATGTGTGTTTTACACTTTGCTAGGTGCTTATTGTGGGCAATTTGCCTGGAGATTAGTTCTCTCATATGGTATGGTCAGTTATTTTTATTTTTAGAGAAGTGTCTATTGAAGGGTTAAGTACTGTATGAGTTTGTATGGTATTGTTGTACAGAATGGTGCATTTTTTGCTTTTATCAGCTCTGTAAGCTGTGGGGAGGTTGAGAGATAGGTTGTTCATTTCAGAAGTTGGTGAACAATGAGCAATTTTTTGGAGACAGATGTTTAAAACAGAACATTTTTGATTCCTTGCCGAAGGCAGGCAAGGAATCTATGCGATGGTGATGTCGTGTGTATGTGTGTGTGTGCGTATGTGATGCTTTGGCTTGTAAACACGATATCTCAAGAAGAGTAATTCCAAAGGATTTCATACTTGGCATGTAGATTGCCTATGTTGTGATCCACATTGTTTTTGGTGGAGGTCAAAGGTCATTTGGGGTCACCAGAGGTCTAAAGGTCAAAACCTTGTAAACACGATATCTCACAAAGGGTAAGTGTGAGGGGTCTTATACTTGGCATGGAAATTGCCCATATTGAGTAGATAATCCCTATTGTTTTTGGTGGAGTTCAAAGGTCATTTGGGGTCACCAGAGGTCAA
>WURT03127045.1:0-11607 GCA_009936505.3 Holothuria glaberrima | reverse complement strand
TGGGGGATTGAAATGTGTAGCTACCGGGTAACCTTGAAGGTTTTGTTTGATGGACCTGAGGTGTTCAGTTACTCGGTTAGCGAGGCGACGTTTGGTCTCTCCGACATACAGACAGTTACAACTTCTGCAAACTAAAATGTAAACTACATTATGTAATTATATATATATATATGTATATTATGTATATATATAGTTAGTTAGTTAGTTAGTGGTTAGTTAGATGAAGTTTTACGGCCAATTTTCTAACCAATTGATTTAAGTCGATGCCAGCCACGGCCTTTTTTCCAGTTGTGGCTCACTGGCTTGTTTTCCCTACTCCATTGCTTATGCTGAGCACCAAATACAAAGGCAGTAGGTCCCATTTTTAAAGTCTTCGGTATGACCCGGCCAGGATTCGAACCCTAGACCTTCCGGCTGCAAGCCGGATGCTCTAACCACTCGGCCATGCAGTCGGCATATATATATATATATATATATATATCTAATATATATGTATATGGATGCTTGGTGTCGTGATGATATGCTCAACCAGCACTTTGACTAAACGACATGTTAAAACCTCTTTTCCTGGAACCAAAGCTTAAGCTTAAAGAAGTCGATCATCACTCCAAAGTGCCATTTTAGTTGGTGACTGCTCTTTGATTGGTATCAAAGTTGGGAAATTCATAAGTAGTTCACATCCCACACAATGCAGGTATAGTGTTTGTGTTACACATTAAAGCATTGTTTGCCCACCAGGACATGGCCAAAGTATGTTTGTGTCTGCACAAGCAGGAGCATAAGCCGCTTAATTGGGGCATCTACAGGCTCTTCATCAGATTCTACATCTCAAATGGTCGCTGTCTCATTCTCATTGAACCCTGTTCATTGAACGCCCAAGATGGCATGGGGACAAATAAGTGGGTAGTAACTTAACAACATCGTGCCTTCCCTCCCTCGTCCTAGGTCATGACAGTTTTCAATATTTCTAGAAAAGTAGCAGGCAATCAAAATGTCAGAATATTCTCAAAGGAGGTCCCCGCGTATTTACCGAAACGACGTTAGAACTTAGAATCATGGGCAGAAATATAGCCAGGGGAAACAGAAAGCAAAATTGATGGTTGACCATTTCCAAGATGAGCTTCAGACACGAAATTCAACATTAGAAATTGAAGCAAACCTGAGGGAAATAAGGCGCAAAGTCGAAAAAGACGACGAAGCCCCCAGTGGAACCATGGTCGAACCAATCTTGAGATATCAAATCCGGGTATTTAATGTCATCATGGATGCAGCAATAACCAGCAGGCTAACATATTTTCGCAGCACAAGAAGCTTTATCTGGACAAAGCATGTTTTGATCCTAGAAGTTTCGGGGATCCAAGCTCATCACAATCGTTGCCGCCTTCCCTCAGAAAAATAAGTCAGCTTCTCAATTTCAGCCAACAGAATTTGTTCCTTCATCCAGTGAATCGACGGAGGAAGATGAACAAATTCTTTCGCACGAATTCTGGGCTTTGGCTAGCGGTAAGAAACACTAAAACGAATGCTCCCAGATGAATATAGTGGGAATAAGCAAATCGTGCTAATATCGCATAATTATATCTTCAACGTGTAGTGCAAGTACAGCCTGTCTACGAAAGCATATGCCAAACTGTACGCAGCCTACAAATTGCTCTTAACGCCTTCCGTAACACAAATGGCTATAAACAAAATTTTCCAAATTAAAGTTCGTGAAAAGCAAACAACGTAGCACACTAACATAAGAACTGGATCGTTTATAATACCCTGTGAAAAGGAACTGCTAGCTGGGGTCGAACCTTCACCAGTAAAAGACCAAATAGCGAAGGAGACAAGTGAGCTGAGACGACTTCTTGTGTGACTAAATAGTCAATATGTGCACTATTTCATCCCTTATTTAATCCTACGGTGGTCAATATCGATGGAGGAAAGTGAGCAGACCCCTAAAACGGCCAATTCTAGCTGCTGTAAAGAAACCACTACATGACCTTTTCCCTCAAATTGCTGAAAACCATATATGTACTATTGTTAAATAATGATACTGACCACATGTTGATCATCAATCTGTATTAGAAGAAACATTTTGACCACTTGATTCCAAAATGACCCTTAAATGACAAAATAACCCCTATTGACCTTCGAATTTAAAATTCTAAATAACCAAGTAAGTTTTGCTCTCCTTTAAAATCCTCTTGGATATAATCCGTTATGTTGATAAAGGGCCTGGAAAATGCCATTATCTGCGATCTGGAAAGTGTTTTTGTCCAAAATTTTCTGGTACACTACGCGCAAACTGATGGTGGTGCTCCGCTTAGTAGATAGTGTAAAAGGGTCGCTCACTATATTTTCCCGAAGCCACATAAGACTCCCAGTCCGCCTCTGTTGGTCGCATCTCTTTCGACTTGTGAAATGATAAAGAAAACAGTTATTGCGCTAGTTTCACATGTAATTCTCTAAAAAAAACTTTCAATAAACCAAAATAATAACGATTTGACAAAGTCAATGGCATTCAAACTCCAAAACATTTCATTAAAGGAACAGATTTTTGGTAGGGCCTGAAACAAATTCTACAGCTGTGTCAACACAGCTCATGAATATTTCATATATTATGTCGACAATTGACCCTTCCACAACTTACACAGCATAGCCTGCACATGTCATACCATCATCTTAAGTCTCCAACAAGTTGCTAAGTTCATGAAGAGTAAACTTGTACCTCAGATGTCATCAATTAAACTTCCAACTGCTACAAAAAGAACATTTAAGTTCTTTGAATCATGAAACCTTACAAATACCACAAACACATTCATAAATAAGTGAAAGATTAATAAACAAAACCTTCTTAAAACTGAAAACTGACAAATCATCGAATACCTCACATCTATGGCATAATGTTAAGATCTAACAATAGAGATTTCCACATGGCAAAGCTTATGTAAAGTACATTTATTCTTTGTTCAACTCTAGGCATGTGGTGAATATCATGGGTACAAAAACCACTTAAAAACTCACGCTAATGTCCTGAGGCAACCTGGTGCAGCGTGCAGGATGGTGATAATTTACTATTTTCACAAGCTTTGCCATAAAACTGTTACGTCACAGACAAGGACAAAGTCATGATCCAAACACAAAGGTTCCATTTTTTTGAACGATACATGAAGAAAGTAGTCTTCTTTTAAGCTTATAAGACTTAGAACAAGTGGGAAAAAGATGAATAATACACGTTGAGGATAAACTAATGACTGGACCCCAGTGCGCGGAGTGCCTTTTTTATTAGCAATATTCTTTAACTAAATTAACACCCTTGAGCCGGCTTTAAATTAAATCATGGCAATGACTGCTTATCCTTTCCTTTTCACTTGTTCAGTGCCTTATCAGTTTCATTTCGTTTTTTAGCGTCTTTATTTCCTGTGGTTGCTAGTCAATTAACCGTTGGTCTTGCATATTCGATAAAACGCAATAAATTGAAAATATTACATCTCAACCGTCAGTAGAGTCAGGCAGTAATCCCGGTGAGGATGCTACTCTCGTGTTCTCCACACTGACTGGCAAATAACGCAGGATTGCTCGACACCAAAGACGTATGATTCGACATTCGCAGTACTACTATAGCCTGAATATGAATGGAGAAATGGGAAAAATTATGTGTAATTGCAGCCAAAATAGGCGCCATCTTTGATTTATTGTTATGCGAATGCCAAAAAGTCCGCAGTTGACTTCAATGGATTGCCTGAACCCAAAAAGACACCAAAATAACCATCCATGGCTGAATATGTGCTTAGTGACGGAGGAAATATGCTATGGTTGCCATTTTGGACGCCATCTTGGATTTCTTAAAACACCCAAGGGTGACGCGATGCCCCTCGGCAGGACGCTTCTAAATATAGAAATCATCCAACAAAAAAAACTGTATACAAAATTTGAAGGTTAGTCGAAAAAATACACTTCCTCTGCAGAGGTGTTCTATTTTCTAGTTTTCAAGGGCGTCTAGGGATTTTCTCCAGTATGATCCTTTGACCAAAAGGGTTTGGTAAAAAATTGACGTAAAGATTAAGTAAGAAATTGTGAAAAAGATCGAGTGAATTCATTCTTTCCCTATGTGTTATATAGTAACAAAACCATTATAATCATTAGATAGCCAGCAAACACTATCCCTTCCATTGGTCTCAGGGTCGGTACAAAGATTTTTGAGAGTATTGGGTTGCACCGATTGTCGGTGTTTATATTGGTATATCGGCTGATATTTGTTATATTAGTATGTGTTTGCCCTTTTCTTTATATTAATTGTTTAACATTGCTTCCTGCAACAACCTCCTGATTTATACTCGCTGGTCAGGGACAATAAATTGTATCTTGTCTATTTCTTTATTCTAGCCTGGAAGCCTCTTCAAGAAACGTGTATGTTAGCTTTAATTTGTTTCATAAATTTAACATTTGTTAGTCTTTTACTCGAAGCTAGGCTGTAAACAGCATTGTGGTTGTCATGTATAATTTTCTGGTAATAGAGTGGTAATCTTTGCAAGAGAACTCACTGGTTTACTAACCAATGTGAAGTTTTTTTACATTACATGTGCTTGATATTAGAACAGAATGAACAGACAGGTTTGTTTATCCTTCACAAAATAAATGCCGTTTTTGTATGTGTCTGTTTGTTAATGACGCTTGGCCCAAACAAACATGTCATTAGAAACACAAAATACCATCATGAGCTTAATATGAATGGAGGTTTGGAGGAAACTATATGTCATATTGACCAATTAGGCCGCCATCTTGGATTTATCATCACGTGATTCCCCAACACGTCCGCAATTAGCTTAAATGGATTGCTTGACAAAAACGTATCATTAGACAGTCGCAGTACTGTTATAGCCTTAATATGAATGGAGTAATGGGAGAACGTATATGTAAACGCAGGCAAAATGGCCGCCATCTACGATTTCTTGTCACTTCATTTTCAAAACGTCCCCAATTGGCTTGAATGGATTGCTTGACCCCAAAAACATACCAATAGACACCAAAATTACCATCCATGGCTGAATTTGAACTGAGTTATGGAGAAAAATATGTTATAACGGCCATTTTAGACGCAAACTTGGATTTCTCAAAACGCTGAAGGGTGACGCGATGTCAACGGGCAGAATCTGGAAAAGGACGCTGCAAACTATAGAAATCATTAAAAAAAACTGTATTAAAATTTCCAGTTTAGTAAAAAAAATCCACTTCTTAACCGGACTACTTCTACTTCCTGCAGTTGTGAGTTTCCAAGAACGTTAATAACTTTTCTTGTTTATGTAATCCCTTGACCAGAATGTTTGGTCAAAAATTGAAATGAAGATTAAGTGAGAAATTGAGAAAAACACTGAGTAAATTCATTCTTTCCCCATGTGTTTGAAAGTAACAAAGAAATAATGATGAGATGGCCAGCAAACGTTATCCCTTCCATTGGTCTCAGGGTCGGTGCAAAGATTTTTGAGAGTATTGAGTTGCACGGATTGTCGGTGTTTAATATGTTACATTCGTGTGTGTCTGCCCTATTCTTTACATTAATTGTTTCACATTGCTTGCTGCAACGACCTCCTGATTAATACTCCCTGGTCAGGGACAAAAAAATATATCTGCTTCATTTCTTTATAATAGCCACGTCACCTCCGGATGGAACTAGTAAGTAAGCTTTAATTTGTTTTATAAATTTAGATTTTTTCATTTGTTAGTCTTATGCTCGAAGCTGGGCTGTAAAAAGCACTGTGGTTGTCTTATATAATTTTCTGGTGATGGAGTGCTAATCTTCGCAATAGAACTCACTGGTTTACTAACCAAAGGATATGCTGGATATTAGTATAGAATGAACAGGCAGGCTTAGTTTATCCTTCACAAAATAAATGCTGTTTTTATATGTGTGTCTGTTTGTTTGTGACGCTTGGCTTGTAAGCATGATGGCAAGATTGCAACAATGGATACTTCTCACACTCAAAAGATTAAGTTAATATATTAAGCCCTTATTGCTTTCTAGTTTACAAGTGATAAAAATTGCTCATCGTATCTTATTTCTCAAATGAAAGAGTCTCATTTACAACACTAAAACTGAATTTTGAAAAGTGATGTTTTGGAAAGTGGGGCATGCATCTTTCGACAAGGAATACATTAGCTTTTAGAAGTCAGTACTATGGCAAAATATTAGCCCCTTTTGCCAGGGATGCAGGAACCAGAGTTGTGTTGCCAGGCGCGTATCTATTTTTTCTGGTCGGGTTGCTTCTAGTATAATCTTGAAGATATGATCCCCCTCCGTCACCCCTCATCCCTCACACTACAGTTCGCCCTTTTCATTTCACGCTAATCTGCAGGATTCTGGCTGACAAACGACTTCATGCCAAATCCTCATGAAACTTCACGAAATGACGAATCTGACATTTTATAAATTGGGGAATGGCTGTTGAATTTAGGGTCATGTGTAGATATAACGTGATCTTTTAAAAACCGATATTCCTCAAGCACATGAATAAACATGAACTGTGACGAATTATTTTTCCAAATGTGCACTTAAATTGATCCGTTTCATGCTTTCAATTTTGTTCCATTCATGAGAATAAATTCTATATATAAATGGGTAAATTAATTAGCAGACAGTGTACCACAGCGTGTACTCATAGCCCACTCATCTCCCTTGCACCACAGGCCTTTCATTCATTGGTGCTTTTATTCTAATTCCAATGAGAATAAATGATTTTGAGTTATCATCATTACAGATTTCCTGAACCAATTCTTAAGCAAAACCCCAGCCAGTGGATTTCGAGGACTAGGGCTAATATGGGGTAACCCATTGGGCATATTTCCTTATTTTGTTATTACTCATGCCATTTACTTCATGTGTAGATGTACAATTTGTGTATACAATCTTACCTACAAAATTACAAAAATGTCACATTTTGTTCCACATGCTACTCGTGCACCAACCTTGATTATTACTTTTTTTTATTGTTTCTACTGTACATATGCACAGGGTCGTCGCGACCGGGGGTGTGAGGGTGCCTCATCCCCCAAAGTTCGTCAGAGCGACGATAGTCAGAAAATCTAAAATACCAGTTGGAATTTCTGATACCACAGTCTAGCACATTTTCCGACTGAGTCATGCCAACTTTGTTCGTATTTTCCCACTGGATGCAGTGAGAATAATACCAAACGTTATTTTCCTCACGTTAAATCGAATGAAAACTGTCATTTGTCATCTTATTTAATGAAAAATTTCTGCATACTTCGCGCGCATGCGTCACGGATCTCACTCCAGCTCATTACCATTAAGGTAATTATACATGCATGGAACTATTCTGATCGCAACACTTTCCGAAGAACAGAGAGATACATCTCCAAACGTCTGTAGGGGCTTCGCATCAATATGGGATCTCTCAATCTGATTTGTAGCATGATGTGGAAGTTTGAAAGTACGTATTTGCCGTTATACATTTTTTTAAAAAAAAAAAAAACATTACCGAGCGCTTTGCGCGCAGCCATTATCCGTATGGATGGGGATTTTTAATATACTAACAACGAAAAAGCATTCTGAAATGCGCTTGTTATTCCTTCACTACTTTTGTTGTACCTATCAGGGACTTCTAATATCACCTTCATGCACCTATTCTCTACCGCCCGCCCATTGGAAGCTGTTCGTCTAGATTTTCGTTCTAAATTAGTAAAAATACGATAGATGCAAAGTGCTTCTACCATATATTATCATTTGGATGTCAGGTTATAAGTATTATGTCATTGTCCCCATTTTATATAATTGATCCATCATTCCTTCCAGTAGGCCCTACACAGGTATCTGCCAACCTTAGATGCCCTTTTATAATGAACAATGAAGGGAAGGAAAATATTCGTAATAGTCCAAGAATGAAATATGATATAATATAAAATAGAAGACATTTAAGTAGCCAAAGGGGGAGGGGGGCTTCAGGTGCTTTAGACAACTTTCTCTGTTTTTCACCTAACCAAAATTTAAAATCAGGCTAAATTATGGACATTTTCCGGATATATATGATCAGCTCCAAAAATATCCCAAAGATAGGCTAAGAACCATTTGGCATCTAAGCAGCCTCAAACTAACAAAAATTTCTCAAAGGGGAGAGGGACACCCCCTCCCCTTAGACCACTCCCTCAGGACGGCACCTTTATATAGTGACAAAGGAAGGATTTCCACTGCGGAATTCACTAAATTATGGACATTTTTTAGCCATATATGATCAGCTTAAAAATGTCCCAAAAGATAGCACCATTTGCATCGAAGTAGCCTTAATTTAAGAAAATGACACCCCTCCCCCTTAGACCTTTTCATTAGGACGGCACCTTTATGTAGTGACAAAGGAAGGATCCCCATTGCAAGATACAAACGCAGGTAGCGAAAAAAAAGTAATTTACGCACTGCCACTCAGTTGAGAACAACCTTCAGCCAGTCGGAATATTGGACCTTCACAGCCCCCCACCCCAGCATATGACCCTAGCTACGGCCCTGCGTAGGCAGCTTGGGTGGAATTATTGACATAAAGCCTCAGCAACCTTCACCATCACCCATGATCCAACTCTCGAACCTTCTAAGGCTGCTAGCATAAAAAATTCCCCTCCCTCAATTAGTCGAAGCCAGAAATAACTTAAAAGTGTGAAGTGAGGGTTTTGGTCTATTTATAGCCTACCTCATGTAATTTATAAAAGGAAAAGTGCACCATTTTTATGCCCACAATTTTTAAATACTTAAGAGTTATCCAGGCTTCAACTCAGGGGCGAACAACGCAGCCTTTCCCCCTGAACCTACCAGGTGCCGTCATGTGGGCCTCACGAGCCCACCTCGTTTGGAGTGCTTCATACCATGTCTGAAAGTTCTGTAATCCCTATCCCAATCCCAAACTATCTTCGAATCATACCTGCATCATGAGAAAAGCAGCTCTCCACAGGGAATGTGCTAGTCATAATAACCGAAGATGAAATATGTGTTTAAAATTGTGTTGTGTTTTCTCTTACTTCAAACAAAGCCATTTGGGGGAGCGTCTAAAGGACCACTGTCGAGCATGGGACGGGCCATTTCCGGCCATCTGGGAGATATGAAAAACAAAACTTTTCTGGACACGCTCCGCACAAACCCTTTGGTGGCGCTCCGCTTAGGTGGTCGGCCCAAGTCGTGCCCCCGGGTAAAAAAATTCCTGTACACGTGCCTGGTTGCATAATTCAACACTGCGATACTCTGTCTGAGGGCTCACTACTGAAGATAAACTGAGCTGTTTTACAAATGCAAGCCCTGTTTACCAATGACCAAAATGTGACATTTTGATGGGCTGAGCTAAACAGATTACAAATATGACATCGTGATCACTGAATTTTTTGTAATATTAATATAGTTTTTAAATATCTACAATCGGCTAAACGCACAAATGCACTCAAAGGGCGCTGAAAAATATTATTTTAAAGGCACTTTATCAGTTTTAAATTTTCGCATTTCATTGAAAAGTTATTCACATACTTAATTTTAAACCCACTCAAGGGAAGGGCAGGGATTTAACCCGTGAAATCCACCGGAACTGATATGGTGCTAGCGAAATAAATTTCCTATAGGTAGAGGACTTTGGTTTATGTGAAAAGGCATGCTTTACAATGTATGCTGCATTGCAGGTGCGGTTGCAGGGGCATGGAAGTGGGCTATGTTGCCATTGACCCTGGTGAAACCGGATAAAGAGAAGTCCCGTAGCCATAAATTCTGACATGGGGGGCACCGGTACCGATAATGTGGGAACCGAAGAAGACCATGTTTGTAGCTAGTGATGCCACCGGACAATAGCAGTTTGCGGAAACCACAGGTAACGATATCTCAAACCCAACACGCATAGCTTAAAGAAATCGGACCTATGTGTGAACGTGCAGGCGAAGCGCTCGAAAAGTCTCGCTTCCCTAAACAATTCCCTCTTCTCTTGCAATACAGAGATATGGAAAGTCTCAAAAGTGAACGGAACAAGACTATGGTCATGATGATGCTTCTTCAGCTTCGCAAGCGTAGATGAAGACGTTAGTGTTTTTTCGGACGGTGAGGGAATCATGCTGCCATGGGCTACCATGTGATTCAGCATAATTTTGGTGGGATCCATGCAGACTGAGGGGAAATTCCTGAAAAGTCTAAAGACAATACGATGGAAACACTAGCATGGAGCATTGAGCTGACCTCTGAATGACACTGAGAATACACCAAACTCTTCACAGTCCACAATTCAAACTACAGTTATCGTACATTTAATTTGAATAAAAATTTTCCATAAATAGCTTGCAACAGGGTGAAATGTACAATCCTTATGGGTGCTAAAGAAATGTTTTGAATTTGTTTGTGGTTTAAGTAATTCAAACCATAATGTAATCACTGATATGGTACGAATGTTGCTCAAAGTATGTTGCTTCATGACACCCCAGTGATATTGACCTCGAAATTTGCTAGTACACCTAGTTGGTGCTAGAAAAAGTTCATTGATACTTTTATGCTGAAATATTTTCATAAATGATGCAACGTGGACTGGGATTGCGCGCGAAACGCACCAAAATTTGGGGGTATACTTCATTTGCCCACAAGGAAATCTTATTTGGGTCATCATTTAATCCAATAATTTTAGTCGGTTCCCTCCTGAGCTTTTTGGGGTCAAATTGACCCAACTGTTTTTACAGTGAAAGGGTGGTGCTTTGATCTGCCGACATGGGGGCCAAGCGCCCTGACTAACGTCAGCTACTCTAAGCCCAAACAGATGAAATGGGTTGCCTAAAGGTTGCCGAACTCGAAAAATAAGGCCCGCCGAAAAATTGGGGCTAAAGAGTTCAAACTTGTTTTCATTAAGAAGTTGAAAAGTTGGGGTTTTTATTGAAGAATCTGCCCTTCTAAAAAACGAACTAAAAAATTTGATGTGGCGACTGCATGGTCGTCTTCAGAGACACCATACTTTATGTTACCCTATAAAGGCTCCCCGACAAAACTGAAAATTCTTAATTTTCGTACAAAATATATTTGTCACGGCGGTGAGAATCATCCAAAAGATAGGGAAAAAAGACCTTCGCAACGATGCATTTTCGTGTCTCTGTAGAATTACGAATACACGCAAGAACAATATTTGTGGAACTTTAAACGTTGAATAAATCCAACATGTTTGAAATGGCGAGCGTTACCACTAGATAGAGCTGGGAGTAAAACGCGGATAGCTCGCGAAATGCTTGGTTGTGGCGAGATTTGTTACAGAACTTACTTCCTAACTGGCCTGATGATGAGTCAAGTGGACTACTTTCTGATCATATACCGATGTTTTCACCACTACTTGCCTATATTAAATTTGGCGGAATTTTGGGGCTAGGAAAATATGGGGGCTGAAGCCCCTCTAGCCCCTCCATCGTAGAACCACGCCTGCTGTATTATGCAACAAGTGAAGCCAGAAGAAGTGCTACTCCAGGAGCAGCATCACACAGCGTATTTGGCCAATGCCGGATAAAATTATTATAAAATCAATTTCAAGTGTTTCTGAAATAACATTCATGGATTGCCTTGCGAGACGGATCACCCGGTCTGGCGGGCCCCAGATTCTCCTCCCTTGGTTTAAAAAAATT
>WURT03127034.1:0-11607 GCA_009936505.3 Holothuria glaberrima | reverse complement strand
TATATATATATATATATATATATAAGAAATATGACAAGAAAAACGGATAATGCCTTTAATTCCAACATAATTTATATATATATATATATATGAAGAAATGAAATGAAATCAAAAGTTTTGTCTCAGAGGCATACTGTGTATTACTACTTGCTAGTTTCATACAAAACGCGAGGTGTTGCACTCCTCAGGTAACATGACAGCAATGAACATTTTAACAAATTGAATAAGGCAGGAATCATCGTGCGTAGGTGCACGAAGCTTAATTGTTAGGGCGCGTGATTACGTAATAATGAAAACAGACCAAAACATAAACGTGAAGCGTACTTCAATTGTCGTGGATAGGGTTGCTAGGTGACAAAGTTTCCAGTAGGAATTTCTTCGCGTGTCTACACGCGGTTACCAGTTCATTACGTTTACTAAGCGTAGCTAAATGTGGTTTACAAATGATGAAATATTTTTCCCATAGGCATAAGTTACATCTATTGGAGGAAGGGTCGTAAGATTTTGCTTATTTTAGGATTTTCCATGTGATGATATGTTCGATATTATTGTCCTTTAATTCCCAAATATATTTACTTTCGGTGTTCAGTCTTTTGGATTTATTTGCGAATGTGGATTTGTAGTTAGCGTATCTATTTTTAAATGAGTTCTCTGTGAGTCCGATATAGGTTTGGTCGGGTCGATCGTCTTTAGTTGCGTCAGTAGCTTGTGTTCGGTTACTTTTCCTCCTGTTTGAAGCTCTCGTTTCTTTAGTCCTCTTATTCACTGGGGTGTGTAATCTTGTCTGTACGTACACATTCTTGTCTATATGCGTGCGTGCGTGCGTGCGTGCGTGCGTGTGTGTCAAAGAGCTGTCACCAATTGAGAATTTTTGCCTTCTTCCAACCAAAACTGTTCTTGGGGTGATGGGTGTCTGTCTTTAAGAGCAAAATCAAGACGCCGATAGACTAGTCAAAGGGTTCCCCTCCCCCACCTCTTGACTCAGCACAGAGACACTTAACGTTTCTTAAAAAATATGTTTACTATGATGTTGAGTCTAAATTTAGAATCACTTGAATGGTGAAAAAAATGAAGATAGAACTTCCAATCGATTTTGGGTTTCTCCAAAACCACGCTTTCACGGAAAACAGTAACCTTATTGAAGAATCTCTACCTTTATGTACCTTTATGTTTAAGCAAACGCAACTGAATACACAGCCCTCGTAGCGTCCGAAAATTTTCGTAATTTCAGAACAAAAATGTTTCAGAAAACAAAATGCATTAAATATTTAACGACTTTTGGGATCATTATTGGTCGAAAATCGTCTGGAGTTATACTGGGCCGACCGTTTACAGGTAATAAAATTTTTATGAAGAGTGCGCAAATATAAAACGTCTACAACGACTTTTCTCGTGCAGAATCAGCCAGCGTAAAAAGCGTGTCCATAGCTTTGTCCTTGTATGAGTAATGATTTGTAGTTTGGTCATAAATTTTGTGCCTAAATCACAGTTTTTGTGGTGGATCCCACAATCCGTTCGTCTTGGCGGTCCCTTCCAAGGGGCTCCCAAACTGTAGGTCACGAAGGTTATCAGTTAATCCAGCCCCCAAAATCGCTGTAAAGACCAATGGTATATGACGAAAGCCCCACCCCTGAGGGATGGTCCCCTGGAAATTTCCCGATTTCCCGCGCCCCTGGGGATAATGATCACTTTGGCAAGAATATGCTATATAATACCCATCTGCCCATCCTGCCTCCCAGACGAAAATAGAAAAAAAAAAAAAACAATTCCCGACGGGAAAGAGTCAGCCTTCCCCTACAGGGTGGGGAATGATTCCCCTGCCCTCACCATGAGCCTCCCTTAAACTTCACTTCGATACAATATACATTGGACTTTGATGTGGGTGTGCTTATAATGAGTACACTGTCTAATGAAACAAGCTTTTTTTTCATATTGCCAACTGTAAAAATAGCCTGCCTAGCAGTGGATGATCTGCGTTTCCCCTGTTATTCTTTTTCAGCAGTTCAGGCCCGTAGCCAGATAAGGTACTGAAGGGGGCGAAATGGCTTCGGGATGGGGAATTTACAGGGAGCCAAATGTGCAACTATGTATCAAGCCAGTGGTAACTTGAAACTTTTCTGGGAGGGAGAAAGAACTTCAGGAACCCCCCCCCCCCCTTGGCCCCCTTGGCTACGAGCCGACAGCGGTTGACTACTCAAAAGAGGACCAAATCGCTGTAAAGAAATTGAATCCACAGGCAGAAGTAAAATCTTTCTGTGCAAGTGACTCTGGGGAATTTGAATGAAGTTCATTGTACTTTTTTTTAATGTTGGAAACGTCAAAGATAGACGACGACGTTCCAGAAACTTAATTCGTTATAATCCAATGGTAATTGGAAATGTGATGAGCAACACCACGTTCTCCACGTGCGATGGGATTTTATAAATACGTTACACACTAAGAAGGCATCTGCGAGAGCTTTCTCGGCTCAGTTAGTAATGAGATCGATTGATCTCATAAAAAAGTCTTCGTTTTAACGCCATAGCCGTCGACGTCAATGAGAATTACTTATTATTTTGTTTCATTTTGAGAACTTTATATCTGAATTATGAAGTTTCAATATTTAAAGATTACGGTATACCAATGGACGTGTTTTCTTAATTAAATAAGAGATACATGGGTTATAACTTTACACGCAAAACGACGTAGAAAGTGTACTGGAAGGTAGTAGGCCCACTATTCATTCAATTGGGCTTGAATTTTTTTTGTTAATAATGTTTCCTACTCATTGGCAGAATTCGGCTCACATTGAGTTTGATCATTGGTAAAGTCAATACATAGTTGTATACACGTCGTGAAACTGCATTCCACCAACCTTCCGTGGATGATTCTTTACCTGTGACCAGTGGCACCGCTAGACTGGTGATGGGGGGGGGGGGCGGGCACCACCGATGATGTCGTAATGCTACCTCGGTTAAATTCCCATGTTTGGGTAAATTGCACCCCTTTGTGCTGTCCTACGTTTGTGTACAGCAATGGGGATCCTTCCTTTGTCACTACATAAAGTTGCCGTCCTGGGAGAGGGGTCTAAGGGGTGTCCCACTCCCCTTTGAGAAATGTTTGTTACTTTTAAGGTTGATTAGACGCAAAATGGTGCTCTCTTTGGAATATTTTTGGAGCTGATCATATATGACTGGAAAATGTCCATAATTTAGTGAAGTCTAATTTTTGGTTAGGTGAAAGAGGAGACCATGCCATGCCTGGCTATGCCTGAGCCCCTCCCTCTTTTTTGGCTACTTTACTGCCTTCTATTCGGGATGTTTTTTTTTCGATAAAGTACGTGCGCCTTCGACTATTACCCCAATTTTCCTTTGCCTCATTTTGCATTACAAAAGGGCATCTAAGGCTGGCAGATACTTGTATAGGGGCCTCACGGAAGCTCTGGATGAATTACATAAAATAGGGTAATGACATAATGCTTACAGGGTTCTAGCCAGGATTTTTCTACCGGGTTGCCATACAGTATGTTGTGTTATCACCGGACTGGAGGAGGGGGTCACCCCCTCACCTTTGAAAATTTTTGAAAGATTTGGTGTCCTTACGTGCAATCTGCTGCTACATATGCTACCTTTTAAGTAAAATTTTGTTAAAAACATTTACGTATTTTAGGTACTATAAAAAACCCGGCATCAGTGACAGAGCCCATGGCAAATGCCCCCCCCCCCCTAAATACGCCACTGGATGCTCATTACTTGACATCAAAATGATAGTATGGAGTATGATGTTGAGCACTTTACAACTATCGTATTTTTACTAATTGTGAACAAAAATCCAGACAAACAGCTTCCAGCAATGGGGAATGGGCGGGAGGGAGAGGTGCAGGAAGGTGATGTTAGACCTTCCTGATAGGTATAACAAAAGGTGGTGAAGGACTAACGAGAGCGTTTCAGTTTTTTTTTCGTCGTAAGTGTATTAACAATCACAATCTATACCGATAATGGCTAAGCGCGGTAAAAATTTCTGAAAAATGTTTTACGGCAAATGCGCACATTCAAGTTCCAACCTTCCACATCATACTACAAATAAGATTGCAAGATATCATATTGATGCAACGTCCCTATATATGTTTGGGGATGTATCTCTGACCCTACTGCCATTGTGCTTGGTGTTCAGCATAAGCAATGGAGTAGGGAAAACAAGCCAGTGAGCCATAACTGGAAAAAAGGCCGTGGCCGGCCCGACTTAAACCAATTGGTTAGAAACTGAGCCGTAAGACCTCATCTAACTAACTGCTTTTACTAGCGAATAGCGAAGTATAGCTGTCGTGTTTTGAACTTGCAACAGTCGTTATAGGTCCAGTATGGTGACATTTCTCTTGTCTTGTTATATCCTGTACTTCTTGTACAATATTGTATTTTTATAAACCGTATAGTTAATACAAGTTAACTGGTTAAGTGACAAAAAATGATTATTAATATAATTTGAAGAAACATTATGCTTTTGTCCCTACCGAGTGACTGTCCTAAATCTAATTCGAAGCTTCATCGCCTCTTTACCGTTTTGTAGACTGCTATTACAAACAACGTTCTTACTCTCCCCAAGATTCAGAACTAACCAATAATATCAAGCAACTAGTTTTAAAGGATCCAGTGAATACAAAAGTTAGTGTATCGTTAGAATGAAATCACAGTAATCACAAAATACGGTTTTGATTTAGAGTATTTTGTAAAAATCTAGGGTTTCCTAAGGCGTATGTTATGTGACCCTACTCGCTTATTGCGTTTTCATATCAGTGATGGCAATCTACGGACTGGATGCATTACAAAGTGGTCTGAACGACACATGCGACTAAGGAGAGGACGTCACCCTATCGTTAAACGAGGTTTAGTCAGGGGTTCCACCTGGTGTTCGATTATGCCTGGGGTTCGGTTAGGGATAAGGTTATAGCTAAGTCAGTTTAGGGGTTAGGTAAGGGTTAAATGGACTCTTAAATAAGCAATGTAGTAAGTACTTATGGCAAGGATATCATACAAATATTTTGGGGTTTAGGGATGACGTCATCTCCCTAGACTCATGTACTGAACGACATTAGTGCGAGTCTGAGCTCAACTGACTGCTTATACCGTACCATGATGATTGTGATTACGTCAAGGCACAGAGCAGATTCGTGTAGCCTGCTTTTTGTGCTACCACGCAGGAATATTTTTTAGATTGAGAAAAGCGTCAATAGTCAATACTGCTTTAGCCTATGGATGCCTACATCCATGTCATTGGTGCCGAAGCGGCACCTCCACAGTAAGTTACTGTGTCGTTCATGGTACCAAAGGCAAAGGGTGATTGCTAAACGTTGAACTATCCCCAGTTAAACATGAAAGTGCTACCTTCGAGTGAGCACTTCCCATCGTTAAAGACAACAACATTACATGCAACCCTCCATCACATTTGTTAGCATTTATTCATGCAAGGTCCTTTACAGAGTTTATATATTTTTTAAGACTGCAGAGACTTGGTTGATCCTGTTGGCGCGGTGGATATGGCGTTAGTTTCTCACGCTGGAGGTACACGGTACGATCCCGATGTCAATTCAGAACTGTCGTCCTACTTTTTCCCTTCAGTTTTAGATTCGCGAGTGTGAATGCCTTGCATTCTGGTTGAAATTGTTGTAATCAGAATTTTATCGGTACCATGTATTACATGGTTTCCCATCCTAGGGGTCGCGACCCCAGTTGGGGTAGCGAAGCACTTATCGTGGGGTAGCGAACTAGTTCAAAAATATTTAAAAATTTGTCACTTCCTAATGAAAAAAGCAAATATCACTTATCCAGCAATTCTGTATTGCTATAGATGACATACTACCTAAACACATTGCTTATTAGTCGACTCCGTGATGTCAAATGCAATCACTAGACAGTGTCATCTGTGAAACTCTCTCCTGGGTATAAACAATTTGGTTGCTATGATGCATTATGGTATATTAATTGGGGTCGCGGTCTGACGCTTCTGCCTGAAATGGGATCGCCTCCAGAAAAAGGTTGGGAAACCCTGATGTATTATTACATTCATTAAGGCCATGAGATGGAATGCAAATCGTGACGCATGAGCGCGAAGCCCGTCGAAATTTTTTGTTAATCAAGATTTCCATGACAAAATCTGCATTCAGAATCTGCATCGAGACACTCAATTGCCGACCAAACATACTTGCCACTCAAAAAACAGTCTTTTACTTAATAATTCGTAAACAGCTTTAAACTTTTGCTGCTGTGCTTCTCTGGGAGTTTCTATCGGAAGATATTGATAATAAGAACAACAGTGTGGTAAGGTTTGCAGCGCTCGAAGCGCGCGAAAATTTTGATAGTTTGCGAAGGATTTGCGAAAATTCCGATAGTTTGAGAAACATTTGTGATAGAAAATGATTACAATAGATCAATCACTTGGTCGAAAAACACACATCACCCTACCCCCTACGTAGTATAGCTTAAACACCTTTTCGGATCATTTTAAAATTTTCAGAATTTTTCGATTGGGGGGTATGCGCTCACCCCCATGCTCCTCGTGCCGGCGCCTATGCTTATGACACTTTAAAGGGAAAATGCAGTCCCCCGTAATATGAATAAGTGTACCCGTCATCCTAATTCAGGAGTGACTCGTTTCAATATTGTTACAATATTTTGTTACTTATTTGTTAAATTCAAGCAGAATTGGTTTATCTTCAATATTCAATGCTTTTATACAGAAATATAATGAAAGATACTTGAACTTACTTGTAAATGAAGGAAAAGACAATGTGTAAGATTTAGCAGATGTTTTAGAATAAACTTTAGGAGACTGCTTTCTCCCTTTAAAAGGGGTACCGCAATTTATAATCGCAGTACTGCGTCTTCTCAGCTTGGTTCACCGATCTGGGGGAAATTTGGCTTCCCAAATGCACAAGCTATTGACCAAATCACAGGCCCGTATCCAGACAAGGTACTGAAGGGGAGAAATGGCTTCCGGAGGGGGATGCGAAAAGTTTTCAGGGAGGGGCAAGTGTGTAAAAATGTATTAAGTCAATGACAACTTGAAACTTTCTAGGAGAGCTAAAAATTTTCAGGCTGACTTCTCCCCGCTTGCCCCCCCCCCGGCCCCTTGGCTAAGGGCCTGACAAATCCATTTAACGGCAACCTTTATTACAATGATGAAAAAGATGTTGGGAAAAGTACTACTTTTGAATTCTCCACAAGATCCCATTTCCCTCAACGATGGAGTCCAGACTTTGCCCGATTGTGAATTGGGATTGTTCCCTGTGCTAACAACCCTGTGGAAAAGAGACATTGAATTAAGTTTTTTTTATTACTTTTAGTGGTCTGGAATATTTACCAAACTAGACAAAAATAGAATCTTATTTGCAAGGTAGTGAAGTGGGTAAGCTACTCGCTAGATCTTAACAGATTTTCGCTATTTTGCTTGTAGTTGGATCATCTCAAGTGTGACTTTTGAGTAAGAGAAGAAAGCTACAAGTACAAGGGTTGTGCTTTACGGCTAAGATACTATACATATACTGATCCATAACTTATGTCGGTGGGAGTGATGGTGGGGCCCGGGCCCGGGGTTGAAAAGCAATAGCTGTAAGGCTCATAAACGTAAAATCCTGCATCTCCTTCTGCTCGGAAACTGCCCCCTCCGTGCAGACTACTGTTCCTCCCTGTATGGAAAATCGATCGACAATAAAATCTTGCTTCCTGTAAATGGTCGCCCCGGGATGCCTCCAGACAATTTTCACCAAACAATGATCCCAACAGGCGTTTGATAATGAATTTATTTTTTCTGTAACATTTTTTCTAAAATAACAAAAGATTTCGAGATTCTTAAATCAGACACACACACTCATGGTTAGTTAGTTACTTAGATGAAGTTTTACGGCCCAGTTTCTAACCAATTGGTTTAAGTCGAGCCGGCCACGGCCTTTTTCCCAGTTGTGGCACTCATGGTAAACATACAGTACTTTGAAAGAAACTTAAAGAGTCTCAATGCTGAGTCTGGGGTTGATGGAAGGGGAATTTTGCCGTGACCAGTCCTCTTGATTTTGCTCTTAAAGACAGACACTCATCACCCCCTGTACATTTTTGCATGGGGGAAAGCCAAATTTTCAACTGGTAAATGCTCTTTAATTGACGTCAAAGTTAAAACATGCAGGCTGAGCAGCTCACAATACACAGCTTTCACAGAGAGTGTTCTGATTACATATTATGGCCTTGTATGCCACCAGGATAATATGAACCTGAAGCAATAAACTAGGTTTGTATCTGCACAAGGATAGGGGCTTATCAGTTTTGGGGTGGCTAGGAGTAACTAAGTTGGGAGAATTGGAACTGTCTTGGATAAGGAAAGAAGTAGATTCTTCCACAGAATCCCAAATTTCTTACTTAACCTAATAAGAACCAATTATTTTCAATTTTTCTTCAAAAAAAAAAAAACCCAAGCCCAAGCGCCCCATGCCCCCACCACCGTGCCGGCGCCGCTGCTTTGATATTATAATTTAGTTCATGTCGTCCTGGTATGCTTTTGTGATTTTGTGATTTTGTGATTTTAACCAACCCTGATTGTTTGTTTGTTTGTTTTTTAACCTTTTTCTCATTATTTTGTTGATGTATATTGTGCATTTTGTTATTTTAATATATCTATAAGTATCTTCTACCCCGCCAGGGGAGATGAAGACTATTCTTCAACTATTTGCTGTTCTTAAACAATTGGTTTTGTGTACTTTTACATTTCGGGTCATTGTTCATCCAAGGTGAATTCCTAGTGACTTGGCCTGTTAGTACGTGAAAGGGGGTCATAATCTCTGATTGTCATTATGAAAAAAAAAAAAAGAAAAAAAAAAGAAAAAAACCACCTGACTTCAACCCTTTTTGTAATCAGATTAGAGGAGGTACAGTATAGGATGAATAAACTGATTTTCTAGATGTTCCCTGTTAACTTAAAGAGGAAATCTTCTTATCTCAGACAGTTCCAATTCTCCCAACTAAGTTAGTTTTTTCCCCCGCCATAACTGTCTTTAGCTTCTCCTTTGTGCAGACACAAACTTAACATAGTTTATTACTTAAGGCCGCATGTCCTGATGAGTATACAAGGCCCTAATATGTAATCAAAACACTCTCTGTGCATGCTGTGTAATATGAGCTGCATCAATTGAATTTTGAAACTCTGACGCCAATCAAAGAGAAGTCACCAACTGAAACTTTTGCTTACCACCAAATAGTAAAAGTCATAATTGGGGTGCTACAAATCCCTCTTTAAAGGCAATAGGCAGTCACTCCAAAATTGCTTTAAAAAATCAACAAACTCTTGTAAATCTCCTCCTATTACTTTACAAGCACCTCTGAAGACGTTCTTGAACTTAAGTTAACTATTACAAACAAAAGGTAAAGCAAGGAGAAATAATCTTTGAATTTTACAATTCACTAACAGAAATATCGTCACATGACCAAAATAGGCCATTCATGAGTTAAGATGATAGGGCATACTAATTCTGATTGGGGTGACTGCATTTTCCCTTTACACACAACAGTGTTTTCAGTTCTTAGCTCACAGTTCTTAACTCAAGTTTGGATAAAACGAATGCATACCAAGTGGGTTTACTCCTAGATCAAGTTTATTTGGTGTCAAACTTACACCTAACAACGCAATACTGTATTAACAATGCACGAATGCATGCATACAGCACCTTTCCAGGTAGCTATAACAGGTTTTATCTTTTATATGTACCCCCACGGCAAATTTCGCGCCATTGTGCGAGCATATTGTGTATTGCATGTGTGTGTTTGTGTAAATACAGTGCATACAATTCATTTGCATTTTCCGAATTATAACATGCATAGCATTTAATCCCACGCTAAATTTACGGAAACTGGAAGCAGCGTTTTACCAGTCTATGGTCAGACAGTTCATCCTTCGGGGCTCTAACGTTATCGTCAGTAGACTCCGTGATACACAATCAGCATACTTTGGTCTTGGACAGCGGAATAGTAAACAGTGACTTAATCATTTGTCGGGTGGGCTGACGTTAGGTCTAACGTTAGGCCCCTAGCCTAGGCTAGCTAGGCTAGTAGTAGTAATACCAATTTATGGCTAGGCTTACTGTATGTACCATACGTTGCCATGCGTGGAACGCTGTTAATTAAGCTTAGTGTTACTTTAATTAAAGCCAAGTGCCCAACCTTGCTTATGGCTGTCATACTCTCAGGCCTATCTTAACCTAGGGCCTAGGTAAGGCGAGGCCTAGCCCTTGAACAGGACCCAGCATCCAGATTGCATAGTTTGCTAAGTGCGCGCAGAACTTAATAGCCTAGGCTAGATAAGTTCAAAAGTGCGCCGCCCCGATGAGCGGAATTCAAAATGTTTTGGTGACGTCTTGGGACGTAACATCCGTGAACCCCGAACACGGTTCCTCATGGACGCTTAACTTTGACGCCACTTGATAAGAGTGCCATGTGTAGGCCTAGCCTATATGTATTTCACTTTTACAATAGTTAGGCCTATAGTGAATATCTTAGTTTTCTGTAATGAGTGCAGATTTTGAAAATTGTGATATATACATTCATTTACAATAAATCAATGTTGGCCAACGTTTTTGTTTATTCGCAGACAAAGCACCAAGCGTCTACTGAGTACTGTATAGCCTAGGTACTTATTTTAGTTACCTGTCCAGAAGTTTTTGGGAATGCCCCTTTTGTCTTGGACACATCCATTATTGCAATGGGATAGAGGTTGTTCCATTATTTTCAAAGGACAATTTTTTTTGCTCAATTCTCTACCTTCACGCCGGATGCCGATTACAATTATTGCGAACCAATTCATCGTAAAATCAGTGTATAAATTGAAAATGCGCGCTGAACTTCTTCCTAGGCCTAAGTGCTCAATATCATCCTGAAGTTTACAAGTTTACTCTGTAAGACTGTGTAGTATGATAATAGTTAGGCCTGGCCTAGTCCCTGAACGTGACCGTGTAATCCACTCCTTCTAGTTACTCCTTACTACAGTCACTGGCCAGTATATACAAAATTTCAACCATTTAAGCCAAACCACAGAAAGGTCTTTAAAATATGATTCCTTTGACAATTTACACGCACACAATGCTTTCAATCCTGCTTACATACTATAGTTACCTTCTTAATGGCTTAAAAAGACCACTTTTCGTGCCAAATTTGGGCAAAACTATCCAAACTCGTTGCCATAAACTTTGAAGTTTTGATCTCTCGCTTAGATGTCACTTCTGCACATGCCCGGAAAAAGCAGACCGTTGACATCCAAAAGTGTAATAGCCTGCACAAGTGTAATGTTGCACTGGTTTTCAGGTAATTGTTGCACGTACCATATATGTAAAGATATGATACTGGAGAGATTATTTGTGAATAAGTTTGATGTGCTGTATTTTTTAAAGGGACAATTGTTCATACCAGTTTCTACATTTATTCTCTATAGTAGGCAAATTCTTGCCATAGCCTGCTGCTGGAAGGCTTTAGATCAAGAGGAATTTCAGTAACTTTAGTAAAGATATTGTGTTGAATCTTTTTAAGCAGTTGGTTAGGCCACATCTTGATTATGCTGTACAGGCCTGGAGTCCCTTTTATGAAAAGGACAAGTTTCTTT